>JABUQX010049480.1:0-2500 GCA_015478945.1 Trachelipus rathkii | reverse complement strand
CATCTCGTTGATAACTGAGATCTGGACCTGGATAATAAGTAATCAAAACAACACAAATCCAAATAGCAGATATCAAGAGCTTTATGCCACTCCGTACTAGTTTTACAATGACCACAAAACAATATGGGACTGAGTGGTTTCAAGCAAAAATGAAGTGACTATTAACTCTCAAAGGTCAACGCAAGACTAATACGGTGCATGGGGTTCAAGACACGACAACACGTATATATGAAAATATTTATTAAATAAATAAGAAATATATCACCTTGGTTCCAATTAAAGAATAACGTCGAATCCTATATCTCCATTCATATAATAAATTATTATATGACTGAAATATATAGCAAACGACAAACAAATTATTAAACTAAACAATATCAAATAATGAAAAATATTAGCAATAGATCCAATCCTATACTTCCGATTGTATAATAATAATATTATACAGAAGAAATATATAACAAAAGATAAAATGTCTTAACACTAATATTACTGGTTATCCCAATAGTATAACGGAATATCTGATCCTATATTTCCGATTGTATAATAAATGAATGTTATGCAAAAGTAATTTAAAGCAAAAGATGGGGATAAAATTAAAAAAATATTTAATATTTCTGTTAAGAACAAAGAATCAATGCTTAAAGATCTGATCCTAGTACTCTCGGACAAATAATAAACAAATATTATTTAACCAAAAATTATTAGCAAAGGATTAAAAAAAAATTGAATTTGTTAACTACTTTGGACTGTTCAAAAAATTATAATAAAATGTCTAGGGCAATCTCTCAAAAATGCAAACTATATTTAAAATGTTTGAAACAATACATGTAGTATAATACTTCACTTACTGTAATGCCAATTGAACAAAGGTACATCCATAAACATACAGTATATCACTTCTCGTTTCTAACAAAGATATTCATAAAATATTTAAACACTTAATTACAAAAAAAAAATTGATTTCAAAAAAAATAACAGACCAACACAAAATACACTAAGTAAGATACTACCACTATTACTATATATATATATATATATATATATATATATATATATATATATATATATATATATATATATATATATATATATATATATATATATATATATATATATAAACTAACGGGAGCTTGTCGTCGTAATTCTACACATGAAAATATTACGTCACAGAAGTAATCGTATTCTAGACAAATGCTATTAACCAAACACCTTAGATGAAAAATGGATCAAAAAAATGGAGAAATGACAAACCTGAATTTAAATATCAAAGTGAAATATCACGGATACCTAACATCCAATCAAATACACAATAGATTTAGAAACGATGCGCAAACTATAATTTAATCAAGAACTTCCAAGAGATGACATACATACATAATATGTAGAGTGGGCAGGGCATAAACAGTACACCTTCCTAATTCCTTTGCAGCAAAATAAAAAACAATATAAAAACCTTAGAAATATCAAAAGAAATATTATATTCAAAAATAGAGCTTTACATCTTGAAAAACAATAAGACTTATATAGTTATATTGGCTTTACATTACATATTAAAATCACCTTATGAATTCTTTAAAATTTATTTTAAAATAAATATTCAAAGAAACAAAATATATTACAAATAATAATAATAATAATAATAATAATAATAATAATAATAATAATAATAATAATAATAATAATAATAATAATAATAATAATAATAATAATAATAATAATAATAATAATAATAATAATAATACAGTGGTTTTATCATTATTATTATATAAAATTACGACTTACAAATGCGTAATTCTGCTTATTATTATTACTATAATAATTCCACAAATAATAAAAGATAAAATAAACTTGCATGCACACACACACACACACACACACACACATATATATATATATATATATACACTTGCAATATATATATATACATACACACACATATATATATATATATATATATATATATATATATATATATATATATATATATATATCAATATACCAATATATATATATATATATATATATATATATATGTATGTATATATATATATATATATATATATATATTTATATATATATATATATATATATATATATATACTATATATATATATATATATATATATATATACTCATTTTTTTATATATATATATATTTATATATATAAATATATTAATATATACTTATATATATATATATATATATATATATATATATATATATATATATATATATATATATACTATATATATATATATATATATACCTGCCCTGCATAGTCTCACTACTATATATATATATATATATATCTGCTCTTACATAATATATACAATTTGAAGGGATGAAACTTGCTGAATAATTGTTGGGAGAGGGACACAATCAAAATAAAGGAAATGTACTTTTTTAAATGGTTTTTAAGCGAATCAAGTCAGATAAAAACAGAGGATGATTCAGCTACAAATACTATATCTCTATATATATAATATATATATATCT
>JABUQX010049479.1:35000-37163 GCA_015478945.1 Trachelipus rathkii | reverse complement strand
TTCTTCTCTCCTTTTCCATCTCCTTCTCCTCCTTCTTTCTTCTTTCTTCTTCTTCTCTTCTTCTTCTTCTCTCTTCTTCTTGCTTCTTGCTTCTCTTCTTCTTTCTCTTACTCCTCCTCCTCCTTCTTTTTTCCAGTAACAAAGATGAGCCATCAAAGCTGAGACATCAAAGATGAGTCATCAAAGCTGAGGCATCAAAGTTGAGGCATCAAAGCTGAGGCATCAAAGTTGAGGCATCAAAATATCAAGTGTGTGTGTGTGTGTGTGTGTGTGAGTGTAAGTGTATATGGGTGAGTGTAAGTGTCTATGGTGAGTGTACAGTATATTGGGTGGGTGTAAGTGTCTTGGGTGTGTGTGTATGATGTATAAGTGTCATAGTGTGTGTAGTGTGGTGTAGATGTGAGCTAGGTGGGTGTAATGTATTATGGGTGGGTGTAGTAATCTATGGCAGAGTTGTTGAGGGTGGGTATGTGCGTATATAGGGCAGGTGTATGTGTCTAGGTATGTGTGTATGTGTCTATGTGTGTAGGTGTAGGTGTGAGCTTAAGTGTCTATGGGTGGGTGTATGTGTGTATAATCCCTCACGAACCTTTGTGAAAGGTCAATTTCAGGCCTTGATACGGTATCAAGGCCAAACTCAAAAATGAGTTCTACACCATTGAAAACATAGATGTATACACCTCATTTGTCCTAATATGTAGCTGGAGCCAGAATTCCATTCTGGCACCGCAACCACCAGCTCCGGCTCCGGCCCATATAGTTCGCCATTTATTTTAACATAGCCATTCTATTTCATTTATTCTTTTCTATACATTCACCAAATTTCAGCTTTCTAAGTCCATTTTTAGGTTTTGGTGAGGTGGGGACCCCCACCCCCCTTAAACGTAACAGCTTGAAACATTGGATGCAACAATGTTTCAACATATAAAGAAGGCATGCCAAGTGTGAAGAGGATATCTTAACCAGAAAAGCTTTTAAAAACCAAAAATGTATATATGAGCACCGCAGTACCGGTGCAAAAGACCTTAAAGAAAGCTGAGATCCACTCGGTAATGCCCGAAATCAACTCGGCATACCTCGAAACATAGAGGTAGACACCATGTTCAACTCTCTAGCTCGAAAAATAACAAAGTTGAATACTTACACTAGAAAAAGGGGGGGGGTAGGGGTACTAACTCGTAGAAGGAACCATCCTAACAACTTCTAATACTTACCAATCGAATCCTCATACTTCAAAACATAGGGGTAGACACTAACATTAGGTGTATTCTATGATGTAGGTCACGCTTGCTAGAAGTGCTAGAAAAGGGATTGGGTACTAACTCGTAGAAGAAAGCATCCTAACACCTTCTAATATAAACCAATCGACTCTACGTACCTTATAACATAGGGTAGACACTAATATAGGGTGTATTCTAGGATGTAGGACATGTCGTGCTAGAAAGCTAGAACAGCTAGGCCCAACTGAAACCCTCAAAATGTTCTACTACACCTTGGAAAAACATATATGTAGACACCGTCGTTTCGTCTAATATGTGGTTGGAGCCAGAATTTTCATGTCTGGCACGAACCACAGCTCCGGCTCCGGTCCATATGGTTCCATTAATTTAACATAGCATTTCTATTTCATTTAATTCTCTTCTATACACTCACCACTTTTTCAGTTCTAAGTCATTTTACGTCTTTTTGGGGGGAGCGGGGGTCCACCCCTTAGACGTAGCGCTTGAACATGGGAATGCAACATATGTTGCATCATATTAAGATTGCATTCAAAGTTTGGAAGAGAACGATGACTCTACCCTCTTTGCTAAGATGTTTCATTTGTGTCAATTTATACCCATAAATGAACCAGGCTGGGGCCCTGGGGACTCTGGCGTTCGGGAAAGTAACTACTGGGAATCTATTTTTGAGACATTCTACCCCTGTTTGACACCCGTCATGATAGGTTTTTGACGAAGGGTAAGCCATCTACGAAAAACGCATGTTGCAGCGTTCTAAAACCGCAACGGCTGAAACGCCGCGCTCGGCTATAGCGGAAATCGACTCGGCATACCTCAAAACATACTAGGCAACACCGAGCTCGGCTTCATAGCTCAAGAAACAAAAATGTTAGGAAAGGGGGGTAGGGTAACATCTAATACTAACTCTTGTTAGGAATGAATC
>JABUQX010049479.1:0-27500 GCA_015478945.1 Trachelipus rathkii | reverse complement strand
CTGAAGGACATTCTAAGGAGATAACTAGATCGAGGTATCCTTCTATGAAGTTGACTTCTCCTGTACGATATAAAACTAAACCAGGTAGAATCTTTGTTTCTTCTTTTTCATTTATGAGGTTGCTTTGGCATGTTGATACGATGAGGAGTAGCAACAAAGCTGGTATTCCGAAATTCATTTCTGAAATATTTATACTTTATACTTTTCTTGGTTTTGATAAATTTAAAGGTCGCCTATGTTTAATTAATATTTTAAAATTAATTGGTTAGTTAAAGCGTTCGCGTTTTATTAACTAAACTAAATGCTTTCTTAACTATAATCGAGTTAGTTGACTTAAAATCTAAATGTAGGAGTTTTTAAACTCAACGTTGTATACTCTTAATACTTAATTGTTTATTTACTAGTTAGTGATATTACTTACTTACTTTTACTTATTTTTTGTTTTCTTAATAGAAAAGTTTTTTGGATTTTCTATTTTGTAATTTTATTTTTTGTATTAAAAATTGCTGCCCCCCGCTTTGTTCTGAGAGTGAAACATATTTTTAAAAGTTCTTTTTTTATATATAAAAATGAGTAACACTAGTATGAATTAATCTATTTAAGATCTATCGAGTTATATCTAAATTCAAGATTAGAAGTTCTTATAATATGTATTGAAATCCCGACTAACATTCCTTAAGATTTTTTAAGAAATATTTACTAATCAAGCTAAATTTTCTTAAAATTTATGGACGATCGTCCGTCTAATCCAGTTCTAAGGTTTTTCTTAATCACTAAGTGTATCTTACTAAAAAAAATTTTAGTACACAACGCGAAGCGAAATGTACTTTCATCAAATTCTTAAAATTAAAAGTATCCTTCTTAGACTAACAGAATAAGAAGAATTCATTCTACGAACTAAAAAAAAATTTCTCTTAAATCTAGGAATATACAAAAGTATATACAAAATTGGGATGAACTAGTAACCAGGAGGCAAATACCAAGTTTTTCCTCCTCGGACTGTGGTGTTCAAATCCAATTCGACAGGTGGAGGCTGGACAGGAGTCTTCGCTGTAGTCTCCGTGTTGTCACTTGCCTCGGGCTGTTGCTGTAAAGCTTGTTCCTTCATCCTTGTTTGACTTCTTGTAACCATGGGGGTAGAATCTCTGGGACCAGTAAATAAATTATGTGGTCTGTAAGATGGATCTTTCTTCCTGTCATCTCTGACGAATTCCATAGGGGGTGATTCTACAACAGTGGGAGTGGGAAAACGGCCATCTTTCACTGGGGAAATTGGAGATTTCACAGGGGAATTTGTTCTTGGAGGGGCTCCACCATAGGCTCCATACACCTCACCTTCGTGTGCTGGTGGCTCCTGAGAAATTTCTTGAACAGGGTTTTCTAGGGAAATCTCTTGCTGTATAGGGGATAAAGATGGTCTAAACTCTTTTCTCCGAACCGCAAGGTTGGAGGGAGTTTTTGGGAAGTCAATCTTTGGAGTGGAACACTTAAATTCACCGTCTGGACGCGCTCTTCCGACGACTACATCGCTGTATCTTCTTTCTTTCTACAATCTCTGCGCTAAATCTTCTTTCTCCATGGGTTTAAAACTTTTTCTTACGGTTCACCGGTCGGTTGTTGTACGGGCCGCTCGATTGGCTCCAGGAATAGTACTGACTCGGTAACAGGCTGAGGTGGGGGGATAAAGTAAGAGTTGGTAGTATTCTTGCTCGAAGATTGCGTGGGGGATTGGGGAGTTGGAAAGTAGCTGTGTCCATACGAATTTGTGGCGTTATGGGAATTTGGAAAGAATATTGGGAAGACACTTGATCTGTGGGAGGAGAAAGTTCTTCCACTTCATCTACTTCTTCTATTTCTTCGTCTTCTTCTGCTTCTTCGTCTTCTTCTGCTTCTTCCTCCTCTTTCTCCTCTTTCTTCGTCTTCTTCTTTTCTCTCAGAAGGGACTCCTGGGTCGCTTCTCTGTTGTCTTTCCTCAATTCTTTCCCTTTTTTGTTCTTTGGAGCTCAACATTTCTTCCACCGCGTGGGGATTCCAAACTTCATCATTCATAAAGTCAAAATGTGACTCAGTGAACTTTTCCGCCGGGATCACCTTGGCGTTGTCCACATGGACTGGGAAGGTTCGGCCTGACTCTAAACAATACACCATCAGTTTGTTAGGTCCCCTTAAACATCGGACAATATATGGCCCTTCAAACTTGGGACATAACTTCGAACTTTGATGGGGCGGTTTGACTGCTCTAATGAAGACGTAATCTCCTATTTTGAACTCTCTTTGCTTGGCCTTTGTGTTGTTGCTCCAAAGTTTTTGTGGTTTCCGCTTCTAACTTTTCTCTAGCCAAATCTCTTATATAATCGATCCTCTCTACTATCGTATCTACTTCGTCCGAAATGAATCTCATTTTCTCTGACTTATTCACAAAGGGTGATACATAATCAGGCATCTCGTAAGGGAGCCTTTTTATATACCCATGCAAAAGGAAATGGGGAGAAGACCCTATAGATCGATTATACGCGGAATTGATAGCGATTTGGGCAAAGCTAAGGTATTTATCCCAGTCTCGATGATTTGCATTCACGTAATGTCGCAAGAAAGATTCAATATCAGCATTTATTCTTTCTACAACACCATTTTGGGATGCTTTGTAAGGCAAAATTTCTATCTTCTTTATCCTCCACGCCTTACATAAGTCTTTAAACACCTGGCTCGTAAATTCTAAGGCATTGTCAGAGACAAGCAGTTGAGGGGCACTATGTCTACATATGACCCTCTCTTGCAGTGCTCTGGCACATTCTTCGCTCGTTCTCGTCTTGCAAGGCACTAATTCGACATACCGTGTTAAAACGTCGCGAAATACTAAGATGTATTTGGCTCCTGATCCTGTACAAGCTGGCAATTTTCCAATACTGTCAACATGAACGCGTGAGAAAGGTGTGTATGGCAGCGGCCATCTATTGATCTCTGCTACAGGGGGTCTAGGACCCTTAGTTCTAGCGCATGATACACATTGACTACAGTATTCCTTTACTAACTTTTGAATACCAGGAAAATAGTATTTTTCCTCTACTCTCTTTTCAGTTCTTTGCTGACCTCCGTGTCCGCTAGCTAGTGAAGCGTGGCACTGGTCTATCACACTGTAAATCATACTGTCCGGGACGTGTACAAGATAGGGTTTTGCTTCCGCTGCGTAATGTAAGATGCCTTTTATTAAGATGTGTGGGTGTGTTTTGGGATTCTCTTCGGCCCATTTTACCAATTTTCCTACACGGGGACATTTCTCTTGTTCTTTGATGAAATTTTCCCGACTCAGAACGAAATCTATTCGAGGTAACTTTTCTGTTGTTCCCACATTTTCTGTTTTCTCTGTTTTCTTCGTTTCTTGGACCAGAAACACGTTAGATGCCGGATGCCTACTCAGATAATCTGGGGCAACATTATTCTTTCCTTTCTTGTATACTATGGTAGGTGAGAAACTGTTTACTAAGAGATTCCATCTAGCTAACCGGCCGGTCTGCTGTTTATTTCGGAAAATAAAGCAGAGAGGTTGGTTGTCAGTGATGATAGTGACTTTATAGCCGAAGATAGTGTTCTTAAACTTTTGAGCAGACCACTACGGCTAAACATTCCTTTTCGATCGTATCATAGTTTAACTCACTGCCCCTGAGTGTCCGGGACACGAAAGATAAGGGCTTCTCTTTCCCTTCATCTGTCAGTTGGTACAACACTCCTCCTATTCCGTAATTACTAGCGTCTGTGTTCACGAAGAATTCCTTGCGGTAATCAGGGAAAGTTAGTTGTGGCTGCACCACTAGTTTCTCTTTCAAAGTGTCGAAAGCTTGTTGTTGTTTTTTCGTCCAAAGGAAAGGGACATCTTTCTTTATCAAATCATACAAAGGTTGTGCTACCGCGGCAAAGTCCTTTATGAGGAAGCGAAAATAAGAGAAGAAACCAAGTAAACTCTGTGTTTCCTTCACATTTGTAGGAGGGACGAAACTCTTCATTGTTTCTACTTTGGCCGGATCTGGGCTAATTCCATGTCTTCCTATCTTGAATCCCAGGTACAAAACGGCTGATTGTAGGAAACTACATTTTGATAATTTTATTCTTAGCTTATTTTCTCTAAAAGCGGTGAGCACTTTCTTCAAATTTTCAAAGTGTTCGGGCACGTTCCTTCCCAGCACCAATACGTCGTCTAGATAGACTTGTGCGACAGGCCCTAGGAGGTGATTCAAGGCCATGGTCATTGTGCGAGCATAAATGCTAGGGGCATTCTTATGGCCGAACATCAAGCGTGTGGGGCACCAGAGGCCCTTTCTCGTCCTAAATCCATCAACTTTTTGCGTCTCGCGTTCTTATCTCTTAAGGCGTTATAGGCATCTATAAATCTACGATGTTTAAATACCGTATTACCCTAGGGTGTAAAAATCTTCGTCGATAGAGGCAGAGGAACAACCTCCTGAAGCTATGGGAAGTTGAGGTACCTGTAATCGAGACACACCCTTGGTTTTGTACTGTTCTTTTTTTTTGCCACCACCAGTAGTGGGGAAGAATGGGGGCTGTACCCTGCTTTGATGTACCCTTTTTTCAGTGCAGACTCGGTGAAATCATCGAGTCCTGCAAGTATCGGTGCGGTAATCTGTATTGTTTACGAAAAATTACCTTTGGGGCATCGGGTAACAGCTCAATCTTAAACTTCTGAAGCGGGCAGACTGGGACAGCATCATCATCTAGTGCCAATACGTCATGGTAGTCCATGAGGAGCTCTAGCAATTCCTCCAGATACTCTGGGTTTTCGAGGAGACAGTTTTCTGCATCTTCTTTTGACATTTTCTCTTCTATGATTTCTTTGTATACTCGCCTTAACTCTGTCTTCGTAAGACCCTTTGAGCAAGTGGCTACATTAGCAGAAACTGTTCTCTGGTGTCCTCTTTCGTCTGTGCTTCTTTTTGTTTGCTAATAATCGGATACCCTTCTCCTAGTTCCACACCTTTGTGCAAACAAAACAGTTGGTCACTCAAGTTTATGTAACTGAGGATAACAGCGTTATCCCTCACCGGACTGATTGTATTGGCTACGTACAATGGTCCTTTTGAGAAAGCTGGTGTCATTATGCACTTCCGCTCCAGTTCAAAATTGTCTTGAGTTTCAGGTCGGAGTTTCAGATATCCGCACGAGTTACTAGGCAAAACAGTCTTCTCAATTACTTTTAACTTTATCTTAATTCCTTCATCTATCATCAAATGGCCATCTTCTTCATGGTCATCGCTCTCCAAAACTTCCAAATCTTCGGATTTGCCCAAATTTTCTTCCAAATCTGAGGGAGTGTGCTTGAGTTTGGATCTGGCCCCTCTGGAATCAGCGCTGCGATGAGTGAGGGGTGGGTTCCGGATGCCCACTTGGTCCCTTTTCATCTTGTCTGGCTCCCCTTGAGCTTCTCCTTTCAAGGCAGTTTCCCTGTCTCTTTTCCTCTGTATAGGCACTGGCTGCCCGTCTCTAGTTCGAATTGAAGAGGCTGTCTTCCCCTCCTGGGATGTAGACAGATCGACCTTCCTATAGGAGCGAGGTTCTACCGCGGCGTGTACGTTTTTAACTGACCAGGCGGCCTCCCTATGAGAAAGATGCTTATCCGCGTTGCGTGCGCTTTTAGCTGGCAAGGCGGTCCTCTTAGGAAAAAGATGCTTCTCCGCAGCACGTGCGGGTGTTTTAGCGAAAATTTGGTTCGAATCCTTTGTTCCCCCCCCTCTAGGCCCTCGGGCCGGGGGCAACTGCTCCTCCTTTTTCTTGAGGTCTCTTATTCTTTTAAGATTCCCATCAGAAAATTCTCTAACCAAATAAATTCCGAGTGGATCGGCAAAGATCGGAATGTCTACCTCTCTATCTTCCTTGATAGACATTTTTGCAGAAAAGAAGTTCAAAGTTATGGGAATGTTAGACAAAACATTGCTACCCAAAAGAATATCCCAGCTGTTCTCTCCATCTAGATCGCTCACTTGGAATGTAGTGAGGTAATGCTTTTTATGTAGGCGAAGGTATAGCTGTATTTCTCCCTTCAATACCGTTGGCTTACTGTTCACCCCCTGTACTACTAAATCGGTCTTTCGGAGGGGTATTTTGAAGTTTCCCTCTTTTTCCAATTGTTTGAGCCGCCGGGCGGTGACAATACTAACGCTAGATCCGGTGTCAACCAAAACTTTGGTCTTCGCCTCCCTACTACTCAAAGATGGAGCAAGATAGACATTTGTGTAAAAGTGTCGTCCCAGCCTAAAAGATTGCTGCGCGACTTCTTTTTCTTTCTTCTTCTTTTGTCTAGCTTCCCATTTCTTCGCTCTATCTTTAAACTTTTTTCTCACCCGTCTCCTCTCTTTGCCTGACTCTAAAAATTTTCATTCTCTATCCTACCCTGAGGATGAGAAAGTTCTCCTTCATACATCCTATCATCATACTCCACTTCTTCATTCACCTCAAAATCTCTTGGCTGGCTCTCAGCCATATATACTCTCGCGTGGGTCTTTACCTTCCCATCCGGGGGCTTGTACCCTCCCTTCTTGGGAAAGATCCTGGGCCCTCGCCTTTCTGGATTGTAAGACTCGGGCTTCCTCGCTCTTATCCCTTTATCCATATCAATCTGGCTATTGTATGGAGTGAACATCAACAGGGTTTCTGGGATAGGTCTCCACGGCGGTGCCCCTCTACACTTAGGTTGCGACCCCCTTCGATGGTATGCCATGCATTCTCGGCAGTAAGGCAATTCCCAGCGGCATGCTTGGGACGAGTGTCCCACCGTCTCACAAAAGAAGCATATAGAATGTCCTTTTAGCTCCTGGGCGGACATTTTCCTTAAAGTGCCCTTATAACTCGGTGTAACATACCCTGTCTTCACCTCTTCTCTTTTCTTTTGAAAAGTATTGCTCGGTCTTCCCTCATCTCTCCTCCTTTGAGGAGTGTAATTGGTTCTCGCCTCCTCCCTGCCCCTCTCCTCATACCTTGGCTTATTAAATGGCTCTCTATTGTCCCGGTATGAATTATTAACTTCAACCCTCTGTCTCCCTCCCGATTCCTCTTTGGCCAGTAATACCCTAGTGGTGCGAAATCATTGGTCTTCTAATTTATCTTTTAATAAGGCCCAATTTGAAATTTGAGAAAGAACTTTTCTATCAACTCATTTAAGTTCATCTCTGTATCGAATACCCTAAGGATCTTCTCTCGTAATCTCTCTCCATCTCTTCTTTCATTTACGTTCTGAATGATCTTCCCTTGACCAAAATGTTTATCTGCCTTGAGTTGAAAATTGCTTTCATCCAAATCGTGTAGGCGGCTCTGATACTTTCGTAACCGGTCTTTCAACTCTAGCACAAAATCGGTGAAGATTGAGTCTCTCTCTCTTCTATACTCTAAGAAGTCCAACCAGAGCTCGAAGATGGTTTTCCTCTCCTCCGGTTGTAGGAAAGTTTTCAATTGGGCGAGAAAATCTTCTAATCTGGTGAATTTTGAAAAACTATTTTCTCGGAGAAGGTACTTCCTGGCTTCACTATTTTGGTCGGATGATATGGCTGACTTTGCGAAAGTGATCTTTTGACTTTCAGTTAGTGGGCCTAAAGCATCTAGCTTTTCATTCAAAGAAGTGACGAAGTCTGGTACAAGATTCACTTCAATGTTACTGGTTGTCAGACTGTTTGCCAAATAATTTTCAAATTCTCTGTAATCTGGGAATCGGTGTTAAGACAAATTAGTTTGGATAATAAGGGGACTCCACTGGTTTGTGAAGCAATTAAGGGTAAACTTGCATTTCCCAAGGGTAAGGATATGTTGGCTTAGGCATGGATTGTGTTGGTTAGCCATGGATGCAATTTCAGGTGGCTGCCATGTATAATAGAGAGTTTGGGGCATCGTCCCCGTGGGTAAGAACCCATAAGTTGAGTTGTTCTCTGTCCTGCTGAGCACCCTTCGTTGTGCTTCCTCCCATAACTCCTCCTGTGAGGACGCTTGCCTGTTGTTGAGTGTTGTTAAGGTCAGCAGGGCTTTGGGCTGATCCTAGTGGTTTTGGATCGCTGGCGGGTCTCCGTCCCCCATGGGAGGTGTTCGGTATTCTCTACACCCTCCACTTTGCTCTCATGAGGTTATGAGCTTCAAAAGCCACCCCAATTTCTGCAGAGGTTTCTTCTTAACAGCAGTGTCAATAGTAGCAGGCTTTAACTGTAAGTCCAACGTGTTGTCTACCGCAACTGTTTTTTGCATATAAGGTGGGGTCTCGACCTGCTGGGTTGGTCTTCCTCTCTCGGATGTCTTGGGGCGTTAGGCTAAAGAATGCGCTGTATGGGTTCTGACTGGGTGCCGGGCAACAGAGGATCAAAATAGAAGGGTCCTTGTGGAGGTTCTTGCTCCCCCTTTGCAGGCGTCTCCGCCTGCTGCCCCCCCTAAAATTTGCTTGTCTCGGCCCATGACCTTCGTCAGTTCCTTTTTATTCAAATCGATTCTCATCCTCGTCCCTTGTCGTTTTCGGGCCATTATCCCCTGCTCATCGTGGTCGCAGAGCTTCTCAGTCTTCCTCATCTCCCCTCCCTTGGCCCCTCCGTGGCGGCTTCGGGGTCACCTTTGCGCCCACGCCCATCGAACAAATAGAGAGTATGAGAAAACAGTAAACACAAACCCAACCAAATTAAATGGGTAAAATCACCATTTTGTTTTTTTTCGTAATTCACAAAAAATGCACAATATTGTCGGTATGACTCTTAACATGCTCTCCTGGGTATGGCTCTCAAACAGCAATGTAAACTAGTGTTAACTATAAATGTTGTCGGCGGACCCTCTTGTTACTTACTAGTATAACTAATAATATATTTATATAGATTTAATTGTTCTTGTGGTAGGAGGTTCCCAATATTTAACCTATAATGTCAAAATGGTGGAAAACTCAACAGAAAAAATGTTGTCCGCAGATCTCATATGCTACTACTTCTAACTATCAAACTATCTTTTACTACTATGCGATGTTTAATTCGCACCTAATTGAGGTGTTTTTTAAACAGAAAATCTTCATAAAATTTTTTCGTTTTTCCCCCCACTTAACTCTATATATGTAATATATATATTATATATATATATATATATATATAAATATATAATATATATATATATTATATATATTATATATATATAATATATATATATATGTATATAATATATATATATATAGTCTTAAAATTATCTTAATTTTAATTAGCTTTTGGGAATATGGCTTTCTCAGGCTTTCCTGGTCCAGCAAAGGTGGGGATTATTAATCATGGGGGTACTCTATAGGGTTAGATTACTGTATATATACTATATATATATATATATATATAATATATACTATATAATATATAATATATATATATATATATATATATATATATATATATATAATTATATATATATAATTATTTATCACTTAGGACTAAGCCCCCCCGTAGATGGTTTCCCAATAAAAAAATTCATCAATTGCATGTCAGTAGACACACACATACAAGTGGATATAGATACATATAATATATATAATATATATATATATATATATTATATATATATATATATCATATATAATATATATATATATATATATATATATATACTATATATATTATATAATATATATATATATATATATATATATTACTATATATATATATATTATATTAATGAGTTGAAATAGCCTAAAATGAAGAGAAAGAAAGAAAAATTCAGTTTCGAGGATTTTTTCTGTTCCAAAAAAAAAAAAACAAAAAAATTGCATGCCCCAATGTATGCAACGTTTGGTGCGGAATTTAACGGAAGTGTTATATCTAGGTGCATCTCCACATGTTTCAGGTTGGGCGTTGCCAAGTTCGACTTTCTCTTCGCGCTCCGCCTCGTTTCATTAAACACTTTCTCGTCCACAAACTCCGACAAAACGCACAATTTGCTGTGAGCTGGTGGTTAAAATTCCCTCTTGATTTTCCTCTTTCCGACTTCTGCGCTTTTCAACGCTGTTGTCAAGGTAAAGAAAAAGAATGAATAAAGGAGGAGATGAAGGAATAGAGGATAATAGTATTATCACCCCTGGTTCCCCCAATTTCAAATTTTTACGCTAAATATCCCTTATTTTTACAACTTTAAAGAATTTTTTGATAATATTTTTGTAAATTGAAAAAGAACATAAAAAGAATAAAATTCTAGTTACATTATTAAATTTATTATTGTAATTAGTGTTGAAATATTTCCAAACCAATCTTAATTTATTTATAGTAGTGTGTTGAATAACATGCAAGGCCTTGATCATCCTCTTTCAAACCTTCACCATGCAAATACATATTAATTCAATAATAATTAACAAGAATGATTCACAAGCCCAAAAATCAAAAATTTTCCTTTCTCGAGCAAAATCAAAAAGTTATAACGAAATAAAAATGATAAAGCGAATGAATTGTTCATTCACGTTACCACAAATCAAATAAATGGACAAATAGTAATAATAATAATTAAAAATTAATAATAATAATAAAAAATCAAATTTTTTGATTATTTCTGTAAATTTGCGGTTTCATCTACCTAAATTTTTATTCTAATAGTCCCTGACTATCTAACTAACTAGTTTAAGAATTATAGGCATTTATATATATATATATATATATAACTATATATAGATATATATATAATATATATATATATAAATATATAAAATATAGTATTATATATATAATATATATATATTATAATATATATATATATATATATAATATATATATATATATATATATATATATATATTATTTTATGATAGAACAATCAAATGTTGGATTTAATCTGTATCTGCCTCCTTTACGGGTTTACATTGCCCACGTTATTGACCTAAAGAGGTGTCTGCGTGAGTAAAATAGCTTGTGGCAGGGCGCTGACATGCTATCTGAATGTCATCTCAAAAACGATTCGGAATGCGTCGCAAGTAGAGCCACGTTATAGTAATTATTCTTACCTCTATACTATCTATAGCTAGAAGGGCATTGAAGTAAGTCTTCTAGCAAATTTATTTTGCCCAATGTGGGACTTTTAATAGACAAACTCAAATCACAAAACAAGATCCATATAAAAAACACCTAAGATAATAAACTTTTGATAAGAAAAGTACACAATAAAATATAATGGCTGGAATTAATGAAGGTATTAATAATTACTAATTAAATACATATTTGCGTAAATGGCATGTGGTTGCATGGTTAGCATTCATGAACATAAAAATAATACTTAAAAACATATTTTACATGATGGCTTATTCCATCTAATTTCATATTTTCATGTTTCATTTAATATTTACATAATGGTTAATTAGAAGGATACATATTAATTATACACTAAAAAGAATATTAACATTTTACACGTACCTCTTAAAGACCATTTACAAATGCCATAATTATAAATGTTTTAGCTTCGCTTCAATTGTGGAGTTGACTCCTTTACTTAAGATATAAAATGTTTATAACTCTGTAAATTACAATTATAAGCATACCGGAAGAATATAATTATCAATAATTACATCTTTTAAGTACTTGTAATATATATATATTATATATATTACTATAGATATATATATATATATATATACTATATATATATATATATATATATACTATATATGATATATATATATATATAATACTATACATAATATATATATAATATATATATATAATATTTTATATAATATACTATATATATTAAATATTATATATATATATATAATATATATATAATAATATATATATATATAATATATATATATATATTAATATAATATATATATAATATATATATAACGGTGATGGTGGTCGATATATGATTCACCATATTTTATTAATTTCCAGCCAGGTAAACCGGATCAAACACAACAGGTATATTGATTATTATAATAAATATATATATATATATATATATATATATTAATATATATATAATAAGTATATATATATATATATATATATATATTATTAGTATAATGACAGTAGAAAGGTTAAAGACATATTCTCAACCACAGCGTTTCACTATACAACTCTACCAGCTACCAAGCAAGAAAGCAACTAGACGCCCTTGTAAGATGCGAATGAGTAACCCTCCAACGCAGCAATACAAGCCGTACCAAGAATTTCTATTTGCGCTCGTCTTTACGCAAGAGAAAAATGCGGGAATTCTTTCTGTTTCAAGCGACTTATGTCGATCGATTGATTTCAAATAAAAACGTTTGATGAACGTCTTTTGAATCCAATTAAAATGATGAATCGAATTTAAAAGGATGAATACATTTCGGAGTAAATACTAACGTACATCATTATATATATATATATATATATATAATATATATATATATATATATATATATATATATAAAATATATATAATAATATATATATATAATATATATATATAAATATAATATTATATATATATCAATATATTATAAAATATATAGGTATATATAGTTATATATATATCCTATATATAGTATATATATATGATATATGATATATGATATAAATATATATATATAGCTATATATAATCATACCCATGGAACCTTTAACACTCTTTTCCATTCTAATTTTCTTCGCTGCTTACGCTGTGAATTAAATTTAATTTTGCTGCCCCTCCCAAATTAAGGGGTAGGGATTTTGCTGACCGTGCTGTGTCAGTGAAACAGGGATGAAGTGTAGGCCAACAACCGCCGCGCGCCAGAGGCAGTAGACCACGGGCACGAGGCAAACAAAAAGACGAAACCGAGCACCAAGAGAAGAAAACGGGAGGACGGTGCAACCAGAAGAGAACCAAGAAAAGGGAAGGCGAGCCACAGACGCAGCACCGGAGGGAAGAGAGAGACGAAGTAAGAAGAAGAGAGAGGGCTTAGAGAGAGAGAGAGAGAGAGAAGGAATGAAGAGAGCCAGTATTATCAGACAGAGATCACACACTACAGATGAGACACAAAGACATAGAAAATAATTAGCACCAAGTAGACGTATATACTAAAGTGGAGGATCTTGGAACATGAATTACCAACGATTAACGTAAAAAAAGGAAGAAGGCTAATATGCTTAGCTACACTACATACGAAAAAAGTAAAAGTACCCTAAGTCCTTCTTACGCCTACATCTATCTACTTATCCTATGTAAACCATTATTAGTGAAAAAACTCCTATAGTCACAGACAAGAAAATCCACTATACCCTATAAGCAGGCTATGCCATTGGGTGTTAGCCTAAGCCCGAAGGGAACCTCAACTATGAAAAATCGTTTTACAACTGTAAGATCACTCTGGCTCAAGGCGCGCACATACAACCGTAATCCCGCGACATTATACAAAAACCCACCGCCATTTTGCTCCCTATTAATGCACCTATATCTTCTGAGCCGTGTTAGCCCGTAAAACTCTACGATATCTTTCTCCTCAGAATTCGTATTCACCTCATCAATCCACTTTCACTGCTTTCGTCACTCCCAGCCGGTCGGTTTCCCAACACACTCTTATACCACGTATACATGCCGCCTTAACAACTTACCGACTTAACCATTATTCAATCCTTTTCCACATGACCACCAAACCATCTCAACAACTTTCATTGTTCCATATACATTTACTCACCCTGTTCTCCACACCACTCACAACTCTTCTAATACGTTTCATCTGCCTTCTTTATCAAATTCTATTCTCACACCATAGCTTATGCCTACCTAAGTATTGTTTATCATCGAACACTTTTGAACTCTTAGATCCGTACATGCTCTCTCATGACGGCTACAGTGACTCACTCATACTGCGACCTCGCTCAATGTACGATATAACTTACAATAAGCACGTTAAATCGAAATCTATTAGTGTGAATACCTCTCCACTCTAGACAGTATATAGCGCACTTCAAGACTTGGGTTCTAGCTAATGATAACGACTATTTTATGGCATATTTGCAACCCGAACGTCCGACCGCCCTCTTCTCACAGATATGATCATCTCCCTGACTAAACTCGCATCATTCGTTCCCTTCTATCCATATTTTACCCTAAATATTTTAAACTCAGACACTTTTTTCCAGGTGTCAATTAACATAACTTCACAACTTGAGGGGACATCTCAATCAAAGCCACTATACACCTTTACTCTTTATCTAGTATAACTATTTTCAAATCTCTATTAATATATAAAACAAGTGTGTCTATACATTTCATTACTCAGACTCTCTTATCCATACTCTGATCGACTAACCGAGATCTATCTCATTTACTCGCACCGTAGAATAACTCACTATCTGTATTATTGATATAGAAATCGGTAATAAATATAGTTAGCACCCTCCATATCTCCATTCTCATAATATCTACACCATTCCTGCCATCCCCACCTCGGATTTCTTATTTCACATAAACCCGATCCGATACACATATATACAAATTGGAAATACCCAAGAGAGACATAACAAACCTGTCTTACACTCGCTATTAATCTAAACCATCTAACTTGTCAACCATTTATTCTATTACACTAACTCACGCTTCAACTATCGTCATAACATGACTTTTTTGTTCATAATTCAGATGACACCTTACCACCAACCTGCCATTATTAAAGATGTCCCTATTAACTCGTGATCAATAGCCTGTTGCGTAATTACATAAAACATAAATACAATTTGATTAGCTGTCTTTCATCGATTTTCTCAATCATCTTTGGTTTTTTCACAATGATAAAATATTATGATCACACATCCTCTACCAATTCCTAACGCACATGTTCTTCACAATCACAGTGATCCTTCCCACTAGTCAACGTCGACGCACCTCTTTCGACAAAATACAGAATATATCTACTTCCCTACTAAAATCTCACAGATAAAATTATTATTCCTATAATTTCTACAATTCCTCCTTTTCTCCCTTACCTTATATATAAGGGTACAGTTACTTTATTACTGCTCTCCAATCCTTTGGAACTATACATCCATAACGTTTTATTACAACAAACTTCTCAAAATCCAATCGAATCAACTCAATTATCTTAACTCTACTCATATATATATATATATGGTCTTAATGATGTTCACCAGTTAATTTCATCATATAATATAATACCTGCGATTACCTTTCTTATTACAATTTCTATCCACCCTATATATAAAATGACCTCCTCTTTAATAATAACTCATCCTATTATCCCGAAAAAAGTCTATAAAAAAAGTAATAAATTAATATGCATCCTGCTATTATTCTTTTAATAAGGTATTGTTTTATTATTATTTTTTATTATTATATTTTAATATATATGTATTTTTATATTTATTACGGTAATAAAAAAAACACAAACTAGTGCTAGTAGTTTCTAGAAAGAAAATATAATTTTTAGTAAATGTTGCGTTCTAGCGCACTATAATTATGTTATTAATATGATTTAGGATGAGATGACTGACGTCATTAAGTTAAAAATGCTGTATGTAATAGTTAAAAAATATTTTTTTTTGAAACACCTGTTATCGATATCAAGATTTTTGTAGTTATACTAAAAGCAAACTCTCGGAGAGTCGAGCGTTTCGTTATAGTTAGCTAGCATAGCCTCTCTCGGGTACAGTCATACAAGCTTATTATTAGTTATTACGATTATTGCGCTATGTATATTTTACTGGATTGACGTTATTACCTTCATGATTAAATCTGGTCAAGTATATATTAAAACTTTATAATTTATTCATATTCAAAATTATGAGTCATATCATAATTTGTTCGCAGTATATTAAGATATGATGTGAGTCGCAATGATGGTAATATATTACATAAATTTATTATTGGTTAAGTTCAACATATTAGAATTTTAGAATGCCACCTAGCATTATTTTCTTCATTTTTTTATAATTCTCACTATATTTATTTCCCAAATTATCATTTATGTTAATCTTTCAAATGCTCTTATATTATATTAATGTATTGATGTGTATTATATGTTTCATTAAAGTCGAAGCAGGTGAAGTGCGCTTTACCACAAGCAAACTTATTAACGAGTCAGAGCTACTTTTTAATACCACTATATAAATATATTATGAGTTAACAAAATATCTAATACGCAATTATGTAATTGGGTTGCCTTCAGCTTTGTTTTCATAAAAAATAGTGTGTAAGATGCAACATACTCAATTAATGATTAGCTAAAATATTTTGAGAAAGTGAAATTCCGTTTACGGATTACTGAACGGATGTAAAGAATCTGAAAAGCATATTACATACATATATATGTCTTATTTCCAAAGTTTGTTAGAGAATGCTCGATTGTTAAGTTACACATTGAACCACATGGTGACAAAACCATTTAAGTGTTCTTACTTGAGAAAAGGTTAATCAGATAAATGTAATTTTATAAGAAAACCATCATTCGACAACCCACAGAGTGATAAAATCTTAAGATCGTATCCACTGTATATAAGTATTTAATTCGTTATAAGAGAATTTATCAATCACATTCGAATCATACAGTCGTGAAATCACATATTAGTGTCTTACTGTGAGAAAGTTTATTAAGTCAGAAATGTAATTTCAGAAACACATTTCGAACAACTCACACAGGTGAAATGCTATTTTAGTTGTTCTTCATGTAAGATAAAAGTTTTTATAAACAAAACAACTCATTTTAATAATTCCTCCACAATTCGATCCCCAACGGCTGTGAAAAACATTTAGTTCATGTTCTTACTGTATGAGAAGTTTTATTCCGTGAAGATATATTTAGCAATCCCAACATCGAACCACACTAGTAGTGTAAAGTGAACAAAACCATAATTTAAGTTGAGTTCCTTCTGTGTAAAAATAAGTTTTTAATCGTATAATAAACAGTTTTTAAAAACCTCAACTAATTTCGAACCCTACACCTGTGGTAAAAGCCTTTATAAGTGTTCTTTAACTGGAAGAAAAGTTTTATTCAGTAGATTATTTAGAAGCTCCCACATTCGGAACCCACACTGCGGAAAACCAATGTTAAGTGTTTCTCTTTAGAAAGTTTTTAATCATAGATCTCATTTATATATTCCACATTCGAACCCAAAGTTATAAGATACCATTTATAATGTTCTTACGTGATAAAAAAGTTTTAAAACGTAATCTGAATTATTAAATAAAACCCACATTCGTAAACACTTCACATTTGAGGTGAAAATCTTAAAAATTAAAGTTTCTTATTTACTTTGTTTGGTGAGAAAAAAGTATTTAATCAGTTATATAATCAAAATTTAATCGTTACATTCAAACCCACACAGGTGAAAAAATTATTAAGTTTTTTAAATATCTGTCACTCTCTTTATTATATCGTTATTAAAAATAAATAGATATTATAGAAAGATCATCTATGTCAAATCCACACGGTAATAATAATATATGTAACTAACATTTATATAAGGTTTACTTTACTAATAATAATAAATAGTTATTACTGATAAAAGTATATTGACTAAGACCCTTCGACCCACACCGGGTAAAGCTTATCAATATTTACACAGAAACATTATAAATACATTAGGGAAATCTTATAATTATATATAGTGAATTATTAATAAAAATGAAATATTAATAATAATACATAATAATATATAATAAGATATAGTTATATATACATATATATAATATAATATATATAATTTTCTTATTATTGTATAATATCTTATAATATATATATATATTAATAATATTATATACAATATATAATATATATATATATATATATATATTAATATATATATTATATATATATATATATTATTAAATATTATATAATATATATAAATAATATATATATATATATACATATATATTTAATATATTATATATATTATATATTATATATATATATATATTATAAGTATAAAATAATATATATATAAGTATATATATAATAATATATTATAGTATATATCTCACCAACTCAATGGCGAGCCGCGAATCATGAACGGCAGTGTTCTAATTGATATATCATAATGCGCACTCCATCACCACCATATTTTTTATAATTAATTATTACTAATTATTAATTATTATTATTATATATATTAATAATTATTTAATATATATATTAATCTATTATTTTATTATTATATATTATATTATAATTATATATATTATTATTTAATTCTAGGATACTAATTAAATTATCTTATCTTCATCAGTGGGTGATCTCATATTTTTATGTTAGATCCACTTATATTTTTATAATAGTTTATAATATTCTTCTTAATTTAAACGAGAGTACCCAGCAGCAAAAGTCAGGCTGTTCGTTAAGGGATTAAAATTTCTGAGTAAATTTATTGTTTATCCATTGAGAAATGAGGACTAGACTAAGCAATTTCAATCATTATAATATAATTTCTGCAGGAGTAAAGACCCGCTTGTTGCACAATCATCCAAAAAGAGTTAGCAAATAAATATATTATTACAAATTGAGTAGATAAAGAGTACCTAATACTTTATATCTAAATGTATAATACACATAAAAAAAATGAAAAACTTATTTGCGTTAATTTCGTTTTCTTTTTTCTGAAATATTTTTATTATTCTGATAAATAGAATGAAAATATTACCAAATTTAGAGGGTGCCACACGGTAAAATCTGATCTGCTTTTATTACTTATACGCAATGTTGAATTTTAGACATCATATTTAAGGTATTCCTTTGTCTAGTAACCAGCGATCCCAAAAAAACCTGGGGGTTAACCTAGCCATGCGTTAAACCCCTGGGTGAATAATTATATAAACTACTATAACTATATATATAGGTTAATATCCTCAATACCAGGATTGATATAGGTACTTTAGGAAAATGGTAGACCAGGATAAACCCATACCGAAACACTAAAATTTTAATAATATAATAGGACACAAAAACCGTATTGAATGAACTTGATGTTATAAATCAGCGGTTCGGGCTCTGAAACCATTCGCCCCGTAAATATAGAGATAAACCCTCATGCTATGATTGCTCAGTCGAGCGATATATCAGTGTTACATATAGATTATTAAATTCAGACGCATGCGATGTATATAACAAATTACAATGTTGTTAATCTATAATCATATATGAGAGAGAGAGCATCACTAAATATAGAGCGTCCATACGTATACATATCAAACGCATCTCGCGTATAATGACTGTAAATAATGTTATTGTTATAAAATTATGATTTATTGAAAAAATATATAATATGATTTCTAATTAATTTAAAGTTATATTCACTCATTAATTAATTAGTTATTTTATTGAATGTCTATTTGATTAATTAATTTATTTAACCTATAGAATACATTAACTATCAGAATCTGATACTTAAGATATTTATATTTTATTTTTTTATGCGACCGAGAACGAATTAAGGTGTGTTTATGAGTATTTATTATTATAATTATTTATTCGCAGCGTAGTGCAGTTCCCGAAGATGTACTAACACACGTAGGGTATGATGCTTCACATACGATATTTGCTTCGTCCTGAAACAATATCACTTCTCTCGCTTCCACGTCTCACCTCACGGTATCCCCCTCCACTGGATCTCTAATTCTGTAAGAGATATACTCAGAACCTAAAAATCCTTAACTTCAATCCTGAACGTATCTACGCACTCGAAACATGCGATCACTAGCAGACTTGTAGTGCGGCACTTTATATGAGCGAGAAGCTGCCTACCTCTCTCATCTGCTCAATTCTTCGGCTCGTGTTAACCATAGTCACGAATGATTTACGTAATCACGCCCAACCTCTAATTGAGTCGCTTAGCGTGGCAAAGTTAATCGATGCCTGAGTGAACTCTCTAATCGCTCAGACATCACTAGATTATATCATGTATACGTAATATCGTGTATGCATATCGCAACACTAGTTGTATTCTGGCTTTATATATTTTTTTTTTTTCCATTATTTTCATTCAATTTATTATCTCTGTGGACTTATCGCTTTCTCTAATACTATATCTGAGATAATGATGCGATATATCAGTGTAATGTAGCAATGATCATCATACTTGCAAGATAGGACGTGTAGTAATATTCGTCCATATCCTCACTGTCCCTCCCATCAGTTCATAAGAATGAGACATGGATCAAACAATCATCATCTCATTACTTACTATTATACTTTGTGTATAGCATGTATAATTAGTACTTCTTTCGATCTTATATAATATAAATATCTATTGTATTATTGGCCACTTATGCTGCAAGCAGGTATTTATTGACTGATATTATTGTTGCCATTATGAGTTATTTCATTATTATTGCATTCCATAGTTCCAGAAACTTATTGGTAGTATCTGTTCAGTCTAGTCTCAAGCAAAGAATTTTAGATTTATAGTCTTAATTTGAATTATGATCTTAACTATGACGAGTGAATCTCGAGTAAGTGACTATGACTCTCATGTCTTGGCAGGTATTTTTATTCACTCCATCTACGTCAGCTCTCTTTTGTGAATGATATATCTCGTTATTTCCGAGAGCACGGCTAGATGTACGCAGACTTAACCGATTATTCAACCGTATCTGAAATCGCCAATCATATGTCTCACAAGTGATTTCAAGCCCAGTCGATATGTCTGTCTATTATTCTTGACGTGCTTAGTCCATGGGATGCAGTCCGTGAGTACTTAGTGACATCCAACGCGTCCGCTGCGATGCTAATGACCTTAAATCACCTCTGCAGACATCTACTACCCGTCTCTCATCATGCTCTCATCGCACTTCCATCCCTGCTGGCAAGCTAAGTGTATGCTGTCTCTTAGGTTATTCTCATCATGCTTAGACGCATCTCGCTGGCTGATTAGAACCTGTAGTATCGTTAAACTCCGCCATTCGCCTATCTGCACGTACAGTGAGGAACGAGTCCAGACAGTAGAGTCAGTTAACTTCAGGAGTGTGACTAATGTAAACCATGTAGTGTTCGATTGGTTCAATCCAAGTGTTCTTAGTTATATATAAAGCACGATACTTTTGTAATTAATTCATTTACTGCGAGAATATATATTTTTAAAAATAGGAGGCCAAAATCAGATATTTCATTATAAAAGATTATCATTATATATTAATTAAGATTTGTTGAGTATGTTCGTAGTGCTAATTAAAAGTTAAAAATACTGTATATATTCTATATATTAAAAATAAAAAATATTTAAAAAATATTAATGAAATTTTAAATTTAACTATTGAGTAAAATTCTAACTGATTCTATATTGGTAAAAAGATTATAAGTTGCTATAGTAACTAATTCTTTTAGTTATTTCTTGTTCTTTTGTGTTATCAATTTTATATCGTAATCGAATCTATATATATAAGATGTCGTGCATTTAACCAAAGAAGGTTGGCCCCTCGATTAGATTAGGTTATCGTACGTTGAATTCAGGTTATAGTTAACATAGTTTCAGGTGTGAGTGTTAATTCACAGAAATTTCATTTTTAACCAATTCATCATAGTAATATCGAAAAAGATTTCCACTTTAAGTTTTCCATAAAATTTGTGCTCTAGTATAATGTAATAATGTTTTAAGTGGTATTCTAATAAAGAGATATAAAATTTGAAATTCTTCTCTATGTAAGAGTTTTCTATCTAAAAGAATCGAGAGATCTTTTGAAATTTTTTCACTTAGAGCTCTACGAGAAAGAAAGCAAAAATCTCAATTATTTTAAATGATTTATGTTATAAACGAAATGTTTTTCTAGTTTTTTATATATGTTTTGTGCGTCTTTTTCATTTTCTAAATTATTTATATATTATAAGTATTGGTATCAGTATCAGCACCACTTAATATAAGTAGTTATAAATTTTTTTTTCTTACTTTCTATTATTATTGATATTATTTTGTTTTATATAATTATTATAAGAATAAAAAATAATATAAAAAAAAAAACGTATCTCCCTTAAATAGCTACAATAGCTATATAATATTACTATTTCTATACTATATAGCTTATAATAACTGTGACAAGAAAAAGCGATAAGTGTAAACATTGATACGATGGGTATATGTATGTATATATAATATTATTGATATATTGATAAATTTTATAATAAAATATATATTTACTATATATATATAATATAATTTAATACTATATATATCATACTTATTGTTTATATACTGGATTATCTATATATGAACCTTCACACTACTACTCAAAGGCTGAATTAAAATACGATTGTACCGTTTTAGTAATAGTCTTGATTTTCCGATTAATGATAAAGCTATCACAGCAACTTATAAAATTTGCTTTATATTTATTTTGTTTATAATTCAAAGTGTCTTCAGTTAAAAATGTATAGGTATCTCACGAAGATTTTTGCTCACAAATACGAAAAATTTTTAAAATGTATGCAGTATACCTATTTTATATACATATATACATATATATATATATTAATTAATATATTATATAATATATATATATTTATAGAATTATTATTAATATATATATATATATATATATTAAATAAAATATTATAATTAATTAATTTATTTATATTAATAATATATATATATATATATAATATATATATAATATATATATTAATAATATATTATATATATTGTGTGTAATATATATTATTATATATTATATAACTATTTAATATATATATATATATATATAGTATATATATACTATAATTAATATATATTATAATATAATATACTATATATATATATAAATATTATATATTATAATATATATATCTATTATATATAATATAATTATATAATTATATCTATATATACATACTATATATTATAATATATACTTTCTCTTACAATATAGTAGAACAATGTAATTAACATAATAATATATATATTTTTTAAATATTTTTGTATAATTAAATTAAAATATAATATATAATATATAATATATAATATATATTATAATATAATATATATTCATATTATATTAATAATACTTATATATATATATATATATAGTAATAATATATATAGAGAGTATATATAATATAATATATATCAAGTAATAATATATATTATATTATTATATTATATATATATCTATTACTAACTATTATTTATTATCACTACCAAGCACATTTATACTATATTTTAATTTATATATATATATAGATATTATAATATTAATATATATATATTATATATATATTATTTAATATATAATATTTTAAAGATATCTTATAATTATTAATAGTACATATTAAATACTTATGTATTAGATTTTATATATAATATATATATATATAATTTAAATATATTTATATATTAATAATAATATATTAATATATACTATATATATATTTAAATATATATATTATATATAATATATAAACTATTTTATTTTTATAATGTTCATAAGGTTACTGTTGAGATTATAGATAATATAACTCATACTATATCATGGATCGATATACAACTCACATTGTAATATATATAATTAACCTTATAATACGCCATTTTTAGTAGAGTTACCTACTATATATCACTTTTTCTCTTTTGTAAGTTTCATTCTAATTCTTCACACATCATTTACAATCTCCATTTCCAAGTAGGCTTAATACATATTACTAATAACCTAATACCATATATTATAATATATCATACATTATCCTATTATTACTATATATATTATAATAATACAAATTTTCTTACCTTTTTCCATGACATCTTAATACTATATCATTATTCCCTAGTTAGTGTATATATATATATATATATCAGGAGGTAGTGAGAATGAAAAATTTTACCTCAATTCAGTATTATTAGTCCATGAGCAGTATGTTACGCTAGAAGTCGACTAATAGAGGTACTATAGAGTTATAAAGTTATGTGATTATTTGGCACTAGCCCTAACTACCAACTATATATCTCTTGTATAGGAATGTATTATGTATATAATGCATTGCCTCAGGAGTATAATAGGTATCATGTCTCACCTCAGTATAAACGTATTACTCTAACTTTCTATATTAGTATATTAGACGTATAATATTATTGTTATAATGAATCTATAATAATAGTAGGTTAAATTTGAGATACATATAATGTCAGTAAGGAATAAATGAGTTGAAGTAGGTAGAGAGTAATTATGTTATTAGGGTGATATTAGATTAGTTATAGGGTGCATAAGGGCAAATCTTCGATTCTTGTATTTCCCTCCCCGCTAAAGTTATAGAATGAAACACTCAACAATGAAAGTAGAAGGTTTAAATATTAATTATAGTATATATAATATATATATTTACTATATATTATATATTATTATATATATTATATATTATATATATTTATATATATTATATATATATATTATATATATATAATATTAGATATATGTGTAATAAATGTGAGTAGTGAGCGTGCTGGTGTTTTTTTAAGAATATATAGGAGGAGAGTAAGGAGATTTCTAATATATTTGATGAGTGACCTGTTATGATACAATAGACTGTGAGAGATACATCTCGCAATACATAGTTGTGTGTTGAAGTCCCTAGAATTTTAATGGTAAAATTAAAGTTGAAATAAAGGTCTAAATAACTATGTGCTACTCTCTCACTCACACACTCATGTGACTCATTCTAGGATTTATCTACTATAATAATCCTCATGTGATGTGGTGTGGTAGTGTGTGTGTCATATGATCAATATGACTCTAACTAGGAGTCTGACACTTTGTTTGTTTTTATGATAATTATTAGAATGTAAAGTTACTGTATATTGATGATAGTGATAGTAATAGGATAGTTCAGAATTTGATAGTGGATTGTAATATCAGGACTGATAACATGTGTAGATAAGGTGATCAAAAAAGGTATAGTATATATATATATTATATATACTATATTATATATTATAAAACAGTGATTTATTATGGTATTACCGGTTTATCAACTTTACCTTGATAATATAATTATATATATAGTATATAAAATATGTAGTAAGAAGGTAGTAATCTGAATTTTCATTACCACAGTTCAAAGAAATAATGCACTCAGGATAGTAATACCTTTCTTTAAAAACTATAATGTGATAAATATTGGTGATGCTCTGTGAGTGTGTAAGCGATCACTGTTCTTAGGTGAGATGCTATCGAAGTGAAAAGTATGATGTATTTAAATAATAATATTAGAACCGTTAGAGTTCGAGATATGTTAGTAATAATATGTGGAGGCATGATTCACATCACATTCTCAGGGGGGCTCATGAACTCAGGGGGAATCTAGGCTCATTATGTTGTTCTATGTAAATTAGGTCATGGGGCTTGGAAGTGAGAGGTAATATAGTAGAACGAAATGAGAAGTATAGGTTTATAAACTTAGAAGTGAGAAATTAAGAGCAAGAGTAATAAAGGCATATAAGTTTTAAGATCACGTCTTGCTAGTTAAATCTCACGTATTGTATTATATAGTGAAAAGTTGATTAACTGATACCTGACTGTATAGGGACCAAATAAATGGCGTAAGCAGTTTTTAGTAGTTCAAAGGGGTATGTGTATCCCTTGTTTCGGACAATTACTGTGCTTAACCAGCACCTAATGTACTTTCTCTGTGTGTCTATATATATTATATGAGTTAATTATGGAAGTATAGAACTGTTAACAGAGCACTTGAAGAGTACTAAATGGCTGAAAATGAGCGTGATTAAGACCGGTTAAGTAGTAAAAAACTTTAAGTTAGTATTGGCGATCTGTACTAACATTGTAAAGGTATCATGTAGATGACCTTAGAGATGAAAGATTACTTTGGAATATCCGTCATCATTTTCCGTAAATAAAAAGTTACTATCTTCTGAAAGTCTATTAATACGTAGAGATAGATAAACATAGATGAGATAAATGACATAGTTTGGAAGGAGGACTTAGAAATGAGGACATACAATGAAATAGGAAGCTTCTTTGGAATAGAGAAGCCTAGCTAGAAATAAGGTTCAAGAATGAGAATGAAGAGGGAATTACTGCTTAGTAATATATATATGATTAGAGTGAATTTTGCTTACTATATCGTAAAATTGAACGTTAGGTCTCAAGCATGTTGTATGGTAGTATGTATTATTGCGAATTGTGAAACTTAGTTGTAAGTCTTCTGTTACAAATCCCTGACAAACAAATATTAACCAGTAAATGAATGAGGTGTTAGTATGTAACAGATGAGTGATTGTATTGCAAGTAGTGCCACCAACATAGAGTAAAGACGCAATTATATGAGAATTCTAAATTCTAGAACACGGCATGATAGCAATTTTATCTCAGTAAGGCAGGATAGTTATTCTGCATGACGGCAGCGAATATAGGTTGTGAAGTACTTATTGAAGAATTTAGAGTAAACGTTGAGAAATTTCTGAGGAATTAACAACATTATATTTAGCATGAACGCAGTCGTATGATTTTTTAGCATGAAATAATTTCAAATCAATTTCTCTACGATATCTCGGTGGCACTCACGATTCATAAGTAGATTTCTCATGTAATGACTTAGTCTAGAATACAAAAAAAAATAAAATTAGAGAAAATTTGATGAAATAAAATATTTATTTGTAAATTAAAAGCGACTATTTATAAAGAGTGATGTGTAAAGATCAAGTATCAACGGCATATTTGATGGAGAAGACTCACAAGCAAAGCAGTCAATATAACCCCTCGTAGTTAATTTGGAAAAGTGCTGCATGGGAGATGAAGAAGTATAGGGAACTGTAGTAATTATAGGAGTAATTATAAGATTATTAATATTTAGAGTTGATTTTAAGTAGGAAGTAATATTATGTATTATAATATTTTGGATCTGAAAGAGTTAGCGTCGATGATATACTGCAGGGAACTGAGTTGGGAATGTAATACAAAGGTGTCGATTTATAGGTAGAGTAGATATAGAGATTTAGTAGGATCATAAATTCTATTTACATTGAATCAAATGTATTTGAAGAATAATAGAGTGAAGAAAGATATAATATATATTTTAATGATATTTTATAGTAGAATTTACTATAACTAGCGTTATTGATAAGAAGTTAATAGGGTAAACTATAATGGAAGTAGGATTATTAAGTTGATATCTTTAATGGTTAGTTATATGTATAGTATGAGGTATCTTACTGATGGAATCAAAATGTATGCTCACGTATTAGTTATAAAGAGGTAGGTGTTTAAAGTATAAATGTTATAGAATGTGATTCATATGCGTTAGTATTTGATTTATAGGAATTTATTATATAGGGAGCTGAGAATCCATGGGTTGTGTTATGATCGCTATCTCATTGGTATTCCACAATGTTTGTTATATTAGATGGTTATTATTGAAAAATATATTCGATATATAGGTGGGATGCAGAAATATAGTAGTTATATTTGAATATTAGAGTGAGGTAATTGTGAGAGGACGTGAGTAAGTGAGTAGGTGCCCTTAACCTTAATGATTAATGTACGGTAAATGATATTGTAGTTTCTGGTGTGTAATAGCTCAGAGTATCAAAGATAATATAATATATATATTAAATA
>JABUQX010049478.1:15000-20000 GCA_015478945.1 Trachelipus rathkii | reverse complement strand
AAGCGTTCGGTTTCCACTCTCGTATCTGATTCCAGAGCTGTCTGTGCTCGTGTACATATTTTATACATTGGATACCTTGAACTTATCTCCAATGTGTATTCACTGATTTTATTATTCTATTTAACCATAATCTTTTATTCATATATTGTTGGGGTTGGACTGTGGTATATATTAACTTTTCACAGACCTCCCACTATATTTAACTGAGCAATCTTAGTAAAGATAAAACTTTTTACGGAGTGTCACTATCCTTGATTTTGATGCTTTATTATTATTATTATTAATCTTCAAGAACTATATCTGATTAGTCTTCCAGAACTATATCGGATTAAACTTCGAGTAAAGATCCGGGAAACGATCTATACTATTCTACACCATTCTCTGGGTAAAAATCTTAGATTGTTATCAACCTTTTTTATATGTTATCAACGTTCACAATCCTCTTCGAATAGTCATTCAAGTAAGCAGGCCTACGGAGTCCCATGACTAACTTCCTCCGTTACGGAGAAAACCTAACCTGCTCCGTATTACCCCTGATGGTGTCAGGTGGTTGCTGTGCTTACTAGACATTCAAACCACTATTTTTGAACATCACAAACCTATCATCTACGTATCATTTTACTTTGACCTTCGAAATATTCTATTTCTTCGACCCTCGACTCTACGAGAAAGAGTGGAGAGAGGCACCTCCCAGTCGGGTACGCTTGTTCGATCCCAGCGTGCTTCTTCTCCGCTACATATATAATTGATGTCTCATTGATGTTCATTGCCAATTTAATTTTAAAAAACTTTTCTTTGTATTCAGCTGAAGAGAAGCTGGAAATTAAAAATTTAGGCCGGTCTACTCCAGCTTTAAATATAGAGCAGATGGTTAAATGTAAGAACAGACAATTCAAACGAGTTTTTAATTTATCTATTTATGATAAACATAAATGGATTTGTGGTTGTGAGGAAAGAAATTCTTTGCATTGTTTTCCATGTTTATTGTTCGGTGGTGAAGACACATGGACCAAAAGAGGTGTAACAGATATAAATCATCTGGCATCTAAGGCAAAATATCATGAAAACACAAAAGTACACATGAAAAATGCTTTAAGCCTCTCACTGTTTGGAAACTTAAACATTGCTAAAGAGCTAGACAGCGAGTATAGAAAATCAATACATAAGCATAATGAGAATGTTAAGAACAATAGGTATATCTTGAATATTATCGTAAACTGCATAAAATTTTGTGGAGCATTTGAGTTGGCATTGAGAGGGCATAACGAAACTGAATCCTCAACTACTCCAGGTGTCTTCAAAGGGCTAGTGAACTTCAGTGCAGAGTTAGATAATTCATTAAGGGTCCATCTAGAGAAGGCCACTGTTTTCAAGGGAACTTCGAAAACAATACAGAATGAACTTCTACAAATTATGCTTGATATATGTCATGAAGAGATAGTAAGAGAAATTCATGAAGCTGATTTTCTATCTGTCATTGCAGATGAAACGAGTGATGTTTCCAACATATACTAAATGGTTGTCATCTTTAGATTTTGGAACTTTATTGCACCAGAAAAGCATGACGATGAAACACTTACTAGCTTTTAAAAGAGATCGAAAGGTTGGGTATCAATGACCACAAGGATAAATTAATATCACAAACTTATGATGGTGCTAATGTTATGAGAGGCTCGTCTGGTGGGGTTCAGGCTAAGTTGAGAGAAATATATCCAAAAGCTGAATATATACATTGTCATGCTCATCAGCTTAATTTAGTGATGCTAAAATTCTTGATTCAGTTGACAGAAATGTTCAAGCCTTTTTGCTATTCTTCAAGCCATATGCGCATTTTTTTCAACTAGCCCAAAGAGAACAGCAGTGTTGGATCAAGTAGCGAAAAGACAACTACCTCACTCTATTCCCACCAGATGGAATTTTCATTCAAGATCAGTAAATAGTTTTTGAAAATAAAAAAGAAATAATAATGATAATTTTAATTTTTGGATTTCTTTTTTTCAAGAAATCATGCCTAGCGCAGACTTTTTTTATGGTCAACTTCAAAAGAGGAACATTGACCTCAGCAGAATTAATATCTGCATTGATACTTTTTTCAAGAAAGCATGCCTAGCGTCTGACTTTCTTTATGGTCACTTCAAAGTAGGAACATTCGACCCCACAGAATTAAAGATCGTGCATTGATACTGTTTGAGAGGAAAGTTCTCTCCATAAGAGAAAATTATAATTGTTCAAGAGAGCGCTCACAATGTAGCAAATCGGAGAGAAACAGAAACAAGTACAGTATTTCCAATTTAAGTAGAGAGGCAAAAGAAATATGTGACACAATAATTTGCAGATGAAAGACAAGATTTTTAAATTTTACAGGTTCATCTAGTTTCTACATTATTTCTGCCTGAAATGTTTACCCATTATAATTCCAACTTTCCTGCCAAAACTTAAAAGAAACTTGTAAAATGTACCCCCTCCTTCACATAAAAAAAAGCTACAAACGGAACTTTCATAATTTTTACAGCACTGGAAAGAATTTTCGTTTCAATGTTCGAAGCTGTAGCTTTCCTTGGATTCATAGTGGAAAATAATTTAGAGACACATCATGAATGTCGTAAAAATATTAAAAGTTCTCTATAACTATCCGATACCAATCGGGAAGCTGAGCGGTGTTCAGCTGTCCAGCACGCCGGAGGGAATTAGTCCCAAGCTAGGTACCCTATCAGCCTCTCTTACATTAAAAAGGATGACTTTAAGACTTTTTCGTGAGAAATACGAGTGGGGGCAGACAGGCTTCGGCGTTAGCAATGCTCTCAGTAGAAAAGGATTTTATCGTTAATCATTTGTGATTTTAATCGCCAAAGTTATTGAAAAATTTGCTCATTCTAAAGAACGGCGAGTAGCCGATTTGCTTTTTTAAAGCTCAAAAGAAATTGATGTGATTCAGTTACTTCATACTTATATAGGTAAGTAACAAAATTTTAAAAATTTAAAATATTTTGCACTACTATATATAATATATATGATATATATATAATATACTATTACTATAATATAATATATATATATAATAGCAAATAGTATATATATAGCATATACTATACTATACTATTAATATATATAATAGTAGATATATATACTATATGATTGATAAATATACTATATATATATATAATTGTGTGTGTGAAACATTTCAGATTGCAACCACCTATAAAAATTGTACGACGAGCCCGCCACCTGATATATATTACTATACTACTATATATATCAAGTATATATATAAACTATATACTATATATATATTATATCATATTAAAATAATACTATAATATAGTGAGTAGTGATGAGCGAGTGAGTATAAATATAATATATACTAGTAATAATAGATATATTCAATTTCAAGCAGCTCAAGATACCAGATAATTTTAAGTCTCTTCCGATTTGCCTATTAAATAATTATCAAGAAAATGTTTTAAGTCGTGGTTTACTCAAAACAAAAATAAAAAAAATGAAATATAAATTTTTTGGCTCCTCCCTTCAAAAGTCAATCAAGCAAAGGCTTGGTAGATTTAACATTAACAAAGATCCTCACTTAACAACAGTAAATAAATCTTTCTACAGTTATATCAGTTTAAAATATATATATATAGATCAATATATATATACACAATATCATATATACTATAAATATATAGTATTATAATAATCATATATATATATAACTCCATATAATATATACTATATATATATATTTAATACATATATATATATATATATAATTATATATATATATATATACTATTATATATATATTATAATATATAATCATAATATATATCAGGGCGGCTCGTTGGGCGTGGCCAGGTTGCAGGTTTGCGCAACCACCATTTTTATACAACTTGCAGTTAGTGTTGCCAACTATTTATTGTTTTTTTATCTTTAATTTTTTTAATGGGATTAAATATCTAAAGAAAATAAATTTGCATTTATGTATTAAATAAACCATCCCGAATGATTTATTAACTTTAATGAAAAAAAAAGCCGTCATTGAATAGCTGTTATTCAAACATGTCAAAACAATTATGATTGTTGCAGACACTTTACAACACATGTCAATTAAATTTTGAACGAGAAGAATGTGTGTGTGAAAATATACCGCGTCAACGTTTTATACCTACAACAGGTGGTTGTATATGGAGAACAACCGCTTGTTTTCGTAAACTTTGTTTTCATAACTGAAATTCAAATTTGCACGTACGAAAGCAATTATAAAATTAGCGTTCAACATGTCTAAATTCATCGTCCCAGCCAAAGCACGATGACATTGTGTCATAGGTGCAATCAGTTGCTTCTAAGGCGTTAACAGTGCGTAGGCTATAGTATTAGTTTTGTCAAAGAAACTCTTTGCCATTATAATTAAATGAATGAATCGTAAAAAAAAAATATTTAACTAAAAATTCAGCATTAAAAAAATACTGTATCTTAATTTGGTTCTTATTTAAACAGTGGTTGGATGCCTATATTATTATTATTTATCGTGCAAAATGAACTTTGATTTTGAATATATGATTATGATTTGAACAACTGATGGTGGATTTGAATCTCTTATTTTGATTGTTGTATAGTAAAATTTGATCAATATCTCCAAATGGATATAATAGAACCTTCTCGGATCTTAACTAAAGCAGGCTATATTTTGAAAAAATAATTTTTAAAACCTTTTTTTTTTTTTGCAATTAATCGTTAGTAATATATATATATATATATATATATCATAAATTATCTATATATATATATATAATATATATATTTATATATATATAATACTATTATATATATATATATAATATATATGATAATATATATACTATATTATATATATATATATATATATCATACTCATATATATATAATATATACTAATATAATATAACTGTAACATATATATGCTCAAGTTTGCTTGAAGTGTCAAATTCTTAGAATGAAAAATTAATCCCGGTTTTACATTTTGA
>JABUQX010049478.1:0-10000 GCA_015478945.1 Trachelipus rathkii | reverse complement strand
ATATTCATTCGGCCCTTCAATCTCCCTTTGACATTTTGAAGCCTATATATGACAGGGCCCTCCACACGTGCTTAAATTTTGAATCAGCCCAGTATGTCTGCTTCTTTGTGAGCCGTGGTAGGTTTCTGTACACTGACTCAAAAAAAAAGGAATATATATATATTATATATATATATAATATACTTATTAATTACTATATAGATATATTATAGACTAGTAATAAATGCTACACGCTATATATGCTCTAATCTATATATATATCCTATACTATACAATACTAACTTACTGATATATATATTTAATAGTACCAAACACTATACTTTAGTGATGGGACCGATTCAAATTTCAGCAGATATGCCGATTCTCCGATACAGGAGATTACCAGGTCAAAAGTGCCGATTCCCGGACTTCCCCGGATTCGAGCCGATTCCACTCTCTTTTATATATTAAAATATAAATGAGCTAGCGCTTATACTTATACGTATATATATACTGTTATATACCTACTCAGTAATACACTTAACAGTATAGTACTATATATATCCCGCCTAGGTATAGTAACGCAATAACGTAAGTACAGCTTATACTCATACCTAGTACCTACTATAATAAATATATCTAGTACTATTACAGGGTGAAATAAAAGATATGATTTTGCTTAATCCATTGACCACACCAATTTGCGCACGGCACTGAGTCCACTGAATGCTTTCAATCGACCTCCATCTATCCTTTATATTTTCCCACATAACAAACTGAACTATTATATCTAATTAGCCTTCTTATTTATTGCAACCTAACTAAGACCAAGCGACAACATGAATACCTACGCGATCATCACACGAATTAATTACAAAATTCTTTACCACTATCTAACCTGACAATTTGATCCGATTTTATTTGTTTCAAAACTAAAATAACAGCTTTCCTTCTCTTTAACATTCGTTACTAAACAGCAGATCTTGAAGTAAACAACTTATCATTATTTTTTGCTAGTCGTAAACAATGCATGACGCTCTCTCAATCTGGAGAGTGCAAAAAACAATTTAATATTTGACCCGAAACCTAATGCTTTGAGGTTTTTTTAGCGAGAAATAAATGTGGTCCTCCAAAAGATCAAAGAGGCATCTCTTCACTTTCCGTCGGAACAAGGGGGGCGATGCCTTAAATATTTTTACTAGCAGGGACCAGCCAAATGCTGAACAGGTTAACCTTTATTTCGATGACCACCATTGTAAGGACTTTCTGAATAATTTTTAATAAGTTCATATTTTATATAATTGGCTATTCTCCATTATCTCATTAACATCTTTAACTTTTTTATCAATATTATGGGTCGTTCTTCTCTCCTTCAGGAATGAGTTTCTTTTGACGTTTTAATGTCTTTTCTCTCTTAAAACGTTCCGGCAAAAAACAAGCTTTCAAGAACTGAAATAAAAACTAAATTTATCTTCCAGTATCTCACGTTTTTCTCGCCGATTTCTCGTTGATAAGATGACGGAAGACCTGAAGAATTCGGTTTAGAAGATAGTGGAAATACTGTTTTTCATCTCTTTCCCTATACAACATAACAATTATTCATCGTGTCTTCCTCGGAATCATATCTCTTCCACTTTCTTTATTGTCACCCTTATATGATGCTAAAGTAATGTAATTTGAAAAGCGTGGCATCAAGATATGTTAGCGAAGCACAAGGATCGCTCTTATCAGATATAGTAAATGGTTGAATCTATAATTTTTACTGAACTTTTTCCATACTGACTACTTTCTAAGACCCATCTGTCCCTCAAATATTAGTCCTTTTTTTCTGACCTCTTTTCAAAAAAAAACTGCCAAACTCCTACTGGTCATATTTGGCGTATTATTGCCGATGCCTTGCAACTCTCCTTGTGGCTCTAAGGAAATTTGTCCACAACAATCAACAACAATTTCTAAGTCATTTATTTCTAGCAATTTTCAAGAAACTTCTTGCTCCGTTGGCTATTCCGAAGCACTGCAGGTTTGAATGATTTCCAACTGCAATATTAAATTAGAAGCCGTTCGTTTTGTTTCAAAATTTTTGAACAAGCATATGATACTTGGCTATTACATTTGTCTGCTAGAATTGCCTGAATAAATCTGGGCTGTCTGTAAATTAAATCTAGTTTATATTCTTCCATACTTGGCAAACTGCTGTGAGGCGAGTGATCTAAAATGACCTATGAATTTGTGTTGCATATTGCGATATATATGTTTTTCACGTCTCTTTTTCAAATATGCATCATTGAGAAAACTTAGCTGCCAAAGAGTTTAAAAGGCAAGGTACATGCCTGTGTAACTTCCTGCAGGCATATTAGGTGGAGTTATCCTTACATATAACATTGAATTTTCTTTAGCAGGAATATTGAATTCTTCCATAATAATTATGACAACACACTCACAATACGTGACACCTTATTATTAGCGATCCGCCGTGGAGGTATAGCGTTCGACAAAGATGGAAATCTCAAAAGGATCACAGCACATATCTCTTATTAGCCTCTCCACATCATATGATCTACAATCGACATCTACGAAGGACAAGCGCTAAACATATCCTCACGCTACCTGACTAGCATCCTACAGCGATTGTCACCGGATATAATTATCAAAACATATTACCTTAACAGACTAACAAACATGCAAATACCTGCCCTCACGACGCAGACCATTTACTTACAAATGGTCTGACACAATCACATCTTCTACACATCTGAATGAATCTCTACGGCTCGTACGCGTAAAGGAGCACTGACTCAACTCCTCAGTTTTCCTTTCAATTAAAAATTATTAGACGGCAATAATCTTACAGGAGCGAGCGGTAGGAAACCTGCACTTCAACTTACTACCATCTATCAATCCTACCTGCGCGTCCACGACCGAGACTTCGATATCTACTTGTCCTTTTGAAACTATCATTTACAGCAGCTCGAAAACAACATCCTCCTCACATTTCCATGCCTTCCCTACATCATCTTCATAACCAACAAAAACGACATAATCAGGTAACAAATACATTTGCTCGCATTCCGCATTCTTGAAAAACAAGCCGTTCCTTCGATTCCCGATGGCCGATTCTATTAATCGTCCCATCACCGAAATTATATATATATAATATTATATATACATAAAATATAGTATGATATTATATATACCTATATATATATTATATATATTCTATATATAGTACTACGATATATATGAGTACATTAATAGCATTATAATACTATATAATAGTCTCTTACACTACGTCCACGCTCTTCATTTACTATAACTATCTCGTCATATATATATCTCCACCTCACGGTAAATTTAACCGTATCAACGCTAATATAATTTACATCGCTACCTAATTATAGAACTGCCTAGTCAAACACTCGACCCTAATACCGATAGTAACATATATCTTAGCACTAAGTTCACAATCACCCACTATATATATATATAATAAATACCTGCATAATGAATTACTACTATCCGATCAGAACTACTTAAATACGATGTATAGCACCAGCATATGATAACTATCCCAACTGGAGCTAGCCACACTACCACTGCATACTGGCAATCATCATAATACATAATAACTGACAGTTCTCTCATGCTACGATCGTACCGCTACTATACAGATCTACCGCACCGTGTCACCGTCACATGTCGCGCTCCGTCACTCGACAAGTACGTGCACGCCATCACGCATAACGATCATCTTATCCTACTAGTATATCATACCACTTAGTATCTAGACCAGCGCCACCTTCTATAGCGCTATGAGCACTAATACCTACTACATACTTCTCACCCACACGGCGACGGAGATCACCCTAGACGCTCCACAGCCCCTCGTACCCGGATTGTCTCAGGCAGATCAATGCTCTCCTCCTACTACCTCCATCCCATTCTCGGCGCAATTCAGCAACCTCGCTTCCCTCGCTACGCATCGATAAAGCCATTCGCCAACAACCACTCCTCAATCTTTCTTCTTGGTCATCTGGAACCCAGGCCTTCTTCCTATCCCACTCGCAAGGCCAGTACATTAGGTCTCGAATTCCTCGTCAGGGGTCTCTCTCATTCATTCCTTCCGTAGAACAGCTGGCTATCCGATACACAACTTATTACACCTCAAGCTCAGTCACTTTCTTCTCATCAAACCAATTTCCGCACATTCTACCCTTTTCACGCGCTCCATCCCTCCTCCGTCGACTTGCAGGTTCAGGCTCCTCTGCCTCACATGACCGACGCAGACTCTGGGAAGAGCGCGAAAATTTCCTCTCGCGCATCGCCACCCATCTTGCGATTTCATCGCTTCCTGGTCGTATAAAAACTCTCGTTTCCGACCCAATACGTCGCACGAGAGTTAGCGTCTTAGTATTGTCGTATTCACTATCAAACCTTCAATATCCCTCCTCGGTACCATGCCATGGTTTTTCAGCAATCATACAGCGTAGTCGCCACACCCTCGACAAACCCTGTGTTTATTCTCTCCTACAAATCTTTCCCCCGGCCATTTCTCCATCCACGTGTTACAGAAACCACCTAATCCGGTACTTAAATTTGTTATCCACTTCCTGTACAATCCCTCTTTCCCTACGATCACGATGTTCAAAGCACCTTCTCTTCGCTCTAGAGACCTTCCATCACCTCTGTCTTTTCGTTATTTACCTGTTTAATCCTTCTCTGTGAAATATGTCTCCTACACCCCATCCACGATTCATCCAGGGCATCGCCTTTGTCAACTTGTCACCACTGACTATATCAATGTCCTTGCATATTGCCATTTAAGAATTCCAAACGTCCCTCCTACCCAACCAACCACCTCATCGGATCACACCCATCCATGACTATCATTATATACTATATAGAATATACTATAACCTATTACTCACGCTTACATGCAGACTGCTAAGGCCGGCTACGCCACCGTACTCAATAATATACTCTTCCACATATAGGTATATATCATATACCTATTAGTCATATACTATATCCCACTATATATATCATATGATAAAAACAGAAGAGGAGACAAAACACGTCCTCCTGCCTCCAACTCCCTCGCTTCAACTAAGCATAGGAACCACTCGTTTCCTAAGGCCAATGCTGCTTCTTGATCTTCACTCGTTCAACTAGTCGTGTATAGATGCACCTACGCGATCACAACTTAGTTAACCTTGGCGTTCAACCTCATATACGATTTCCAAGCGGTTTCCCACAAACTCTCTTGCGCGGCACCACTATCAATCTGCCTTCTCACTAGGTCTATAAAAAACCGCATAGAATTGTCTCTATCTTACTCCAACTCTTCTCAATTACCATCTTCAAGTAAATATTCAAATCGGGTGGTTCTCCTACCCCGGTCTAAAAAACCAATTATTCGTCAGCAGCCACCGGTTTCGAACCAGACACAGAGCCATCGACACATGACATGTCGAAGAGGCGCCTCATTCAATTTCATTCTCATCGACACTCACTTCTCAAGTCTCCCTCTCGCAAAATCCTTTTTCATATATCCTTCACAAGCAGGGACAGCGAAGACGATATCCCCATAGTAGGAACACTCCACTCTGCCTCCACTTCTACAATATTGGACATCATTATTTGTCTTCCCCCATTCTTCTGGTTCACCCTTCCTTTCTCTCTGCCATACACATCCGTTGAACACAGTAGTCTCCACATCCTCAGCTGCACCACCTCCTCCCTTGCCTTAAATATTTCAACAGGTAATCGCGTCAAAAATCGATACTGTACTATTTACCATTCTACTACTGGTTTTATTGCGGATCTCCTACTTCCTCGCATTGATCAGATTGTTTCTGCTCATTATTTGGATTTTTCCTACCCAACTGTGTTCCTGGGCAACAGCTGATATTCAACCTTGGTGTTGATCCTCAAGCTCATCCCCGACCGCTTCAATCCCTATATTTGGAATTGCCCATATATTTCAAAAAGACATACTCGCTCCATCTACCATTAAGCTTACCATCTCTGGCTCTATTCTTCAAATCTGCGCCTCTATTCTTTACTAAGTTCACCTCAAAGTGTCCTGCGCGACCCGACGTCCTGCATCATTCCTACTTATCTTTTTGCCATGAGTTATATATTAGTTTTTTAGCATCTCGGGTGCATATCTACTGTACTCAGCTGCTATCACACTATTCGCACCCAAGATCTTCCTAGCCTCCCTTTTCATGCTATTCGGCTCATCATTTCGTGAAGGTCTAACTCATTTCGCACTTCTAGCATTAATGGGCTTCTTTCCCTTCCCATCCAACGTTCTCTCCCAACGCTTTATTTTTTTCATGTACCGCGGCTTCGCTCCAGCTCTTCCGCAGCATACTCTACCAGACAGTCCCCTCTCTCTCCACTGCGCGCCATTCTCTTTTTGATGCTCCACATACTATCTCTACGCAGCAGTTATATTCATGCTGGTATCCTCAAGAATTTTACCACTCCCCTCCTCACCATCACCCTCGAAATTCTCAGCGTACTCTTCTTGTGTTTACAAGTACTTATTTTATTCTGGAGTGCCTTCAACACTCGCTTTCCTCCTTTATGTTTCGCATCTGCAAAAACCCTCCCTCGTCACCAAGGCCACCCTTATGTAGCATACCTCATACACAACTTTCCAAGCACCAACCTGTGATCCGCTGCATTATCCTTTCCTTTGTTTCACAAGGAATTAAGTCAATCAATCGACTTCTCTGATATATTCGCTCTAATAGCACGGGTTCTCATTGCCGGTACCACGTTCCATTGTAGTGGAATTCCTGGGGTTGCGCATAAAAAAGTTCGCTTCATGTATTGACAGACCATTTCCCACTTCACGACAATTCAAGAGTTGTTTCTCCCTCAGTCTTCCTCTCTCCAATCCGAACAGCTCCAATCAGCCGTCTGGCTAAGCTCATATCTCTCCACTCCTACATGAGCATTAAAGTCACCCATTAGATTTCCTCCGCATTTATTCCATCATAGGTATTCTGTAGTTGTTCGTAAAAAAAACGCTATTTTTTCTTCTTGTGGTCTACCCTCGGTGCGGGCCTCAGACTTAATTACTCCCCACTCCTACCCTTCCAACCTACAGCACCACCGCACGACCCTCTCACTTCTGCTATATCCACCGATCCTCTCAACATAACTACAGCCAAAGCCCTCGCGGTCGTCCGAAGACCATACACGCCACTCCATATTTTTCTCCCCTCATCTCTACCCTTATAATACATCTGATAGTTTTTATGCAGATTACGGATGCCCTGTCCAGTTATATGCTTGCAGATCAAACAAATCCCAAACCGACATGTCCAATCTCGCCGCTCCTCCATCAAGCGCTCCACCACCTCCTCTTCCTTAGCCTCCATCTTACTTATATTAATAGTTCCCATGTGTAAGTTCCCGTGTATGCGTATAATATATATCCTACACTACATATATTAGTATATATCAATAGCTATATATTATATATATATATATATATTAGTATAAATACTGCGTACTAGTATATTTAATAGACCTACTAAGCAGTCCACTACCCAGCCAGTTACGCTATAGTATAATAGTCATAGCTACTAATATAACTACCTATATACTACTATATATTATAGTAGACGTATAATATTATACTACATACCTACTAACATTAAATTCAATCACTTAATATAGTATATATTACTAGAAAGGGTAACAAATAGTTGTGCATACATTTTTTCTATTCACTTAATTTGGTTAAATAAATAACTAATAATATTTTATTTTGGTAAAATGTTGCATAAAATTTCATATGAATTAAAATGATAAAATTAAAAATAAAAATTTAAAAAAATACCTTTGGTAGCGACTAGTCTAAGCGCTGATCCTATGTGTTTTTGACTTTTCATATTTAGGGGCCACCACCAGGTAGTAACAAAGGGCCTCTTTTGGAACCCCCAAAATACTGCAGTATATATATACATACGATATAATACGTATTCATACCTTGACTGATGATTGATGATAAAACTTTGATCACTATATGTCCTCATATATACTATATAATATACTATACTATACCTATACTATACTATACTATAAATATATATTACTAGCGGACTACTACCATCATCACTATACGTATATATATATTATATACTATTATATATATAACTTACTCAACTATATATATATATACTCTATGAACTTATATATATATATACGTTATGTAACCGTGTTTTTCTCTCGTGCCACCCCTTCGAAGGAAGGGGTCGCGCCCAGACGGTCTGCGTAGTAACCGTCGTACGTGCGTCCCCCGCTTCTAGGTTTTGCCCCCTCACGTTACCCCGCGCTGTTGAGGCGGCTTAGTCCCCACTTTTGATTTTTTGGGCGCTTGATTTCATTGTCGGTGTCTTGGCCTTGATACTTTCGGCCCTTTGAGATAACGTACTCAAGGCCATGAAACTTGACCTGTTCCAGTAAAACGGTTCGTGAGGCGGACATGCTGTAAGTGAGATTAACAGTCGACAGCTCACGCAGGGTCACGCTGACGCGCTGTATCTGTCTGTAGGGGAACTGCTTCCTGAACTTGAATAGCTCGCTGGTATGTACCTGTCCTTCAACTTCGAATTCATTTTGGTGTCATCCACACTCCACACCTACATCCTTACACACACACCACCCCACACCCAGCCCACCACAAAACCCAACACATAGACAACCACTAACAACACATACCGGAGACACATAACACCCGCGCCTAATATACCACACACCCCAACCTCACCAACCCCGCCATTAGATACACTACACCCATCGCTACCGATACATACACCCTGACATGACGCTCACAACCTACAGCCTACAACCTATCACTACACTATGACACTTATTACACACATACCACAAGACCGCATAAGCACAGCTTCTAGCATTCACGCGCCCACTAGACACTTTACACTCACACTATACCACATCCGCACGCCACATCCACACACACTCACACACACAAACACAACCTCACCATCCCAGGCCCACTCTCTCATACCCACTTTCCACCGTCCCTTATATGAGCCCAAGACTTTACCGACCTTCTTACCTGTCCGAGGATTCGGGTCATTACAACTTTCCAAAAACCACCTTAGTGTGATCATGCTCAGTTGAAGATTATTTCTCAAGCAAAGCTACACACAGTTGGGAGAGATACAGAGATATTTAACCACCAGACCAGTAGTGCTAAGACCTGAGAACACAAGCGCGCGTATAACTTTTAGCTTTTAGAGTCTAATACACCATTTCAAAAACTTGAGACATCCAGACGATATATACTATCACACTTATACTTCGTACTAACTATAGTATATAGATATTACTATTACTATATATGACTAATTATATATATACCTTAGCTACTATTATATTACTATAGTACTATTACCTCTAATATACCTATATTATTACCTACTTATACTATATACTATATATATATATATATATATATATATTATATACTAATACATAACTAATTACACATCACCTATAGATTATCACCATATATATATCATCACCTCTACTACTACTATCAATTCATTAATATATATAATTTAACGTACCAAATGAACCCTATATAGTATAGCTATTATTAGACTTATTATACTTCATTTCAGTGTATCATTACTAGAATACGTATCGCACTTACACTTACACCCCTTAACACACTACTGCACCACACACAAACACACGTCACATAGACACATCGACACAACAGATACCTAGAACCACATTCACCCGCGCCATATATTATCCGAGGCCCCCACCCTTTCACCAACCCCTCATGAGATTACAGTTACACCCACCCTCAGACTACACTTGACACCCCACCTGAGCTCACACTCCCACCTTACACCTACGATCTACACCACACATCTTATATGAATAAAATTACACCCAACATATAAGACCCCTAAACTAAACACACAAACCCACCCAAACACTTACACCCACCCACAATAGACACTTA
>JABUQX010049477.1:10000-20000 GCA_015478945.1 Trachelipus rathkii | reverse complement strand
CCAGAGCTCTATTAAATTTAAAAGATATGAGAGCAGTACTCCATACAAGGGCGGATGAGGCCCTTGTATAGCTGGAGTAACTGAGAAAAGGAAAATAAGTCTCGCAGTCTAAATAGAACTCCCAGTTTCTTTGAGGTCGCACTAGTGACCGTTGTGATGTGAGGTTTCCAAAAAAATTTTGGTTTATGTTAAGGCCAAGGATGTTTATATTGTCAACAGGAGAGACGAGAGAACCGTCGAAAGAGATAGGAAAGTTGGAAGGTGTTTTAGAGAGGGAGATTTGTAGAAGTTGAGTTTTTAAAGAATTAAATTTCACAAGGTTGAGGCTACCCCACCCGGAAATCCTATCCAGATCAGCGAGAATAGAATCGGAAAGATTAAGACGAGAGGCAATTCTAGAAGTAAAAGAGGGAGCAGAATTGAAATGAGTTGAAGAATGTGTTGGACGTGTGCGCCCTTCCAACACTGAGGGAAAGTGTTAGTTTTGAGACATAGATAATATAGTTGAGCGAGGGGCGGGGTCAGCACGGAGGCACATTGTCTCCAAATTCGGGGAGGAACGCTATCCGGTCCACCCGCCTTCCTAACGTTCATAGATTTCAGGAGTCCATGCACCCGATCAAATGTAATCACAGGCAAAGGCCTAGGACACCTGAGAGGGGAAGGAGGAGGGGGAGGAGGAATGCCAGAATCGCCCAGGGTTGAGTTAGAGGAAAATAGGAGACCAAAGAGATTGGCCTTTTCAGTTGGAGAATTAGCAACAGAACCGTCAGATCGAATAAGAGGAGGAAAGGCAGATTTACAGAAGTTGTTAGAGATGTTTTTGGCAAGAGGCCAGAAAGATTTGTCAGTAGGAGAACCAAGGAGGTTAGCGCACTTTCGTTTGATGAAAGCCCGCTTTGCTCGTCGAAGAGTATCCCTGCAACGATTTCTAGCTGAACGAAAATTAGCAAGAGTGATAGGAGAACGAGAATTTTTCCATTCCCGATACGCACTGTCTCTAGCCTGAATGACCAGAGAACAAGCACGATCGAACCATGGATTATGAGGAGAGAAAGATTTAGTCGAAGAATGAATGAACCTTCTCATCCCATCAACGATTACAGTTCCCACCTTATCGGCAGAAACCGAAGCGTCACCAGAGTCAAAACAGTCATTCCGATTATAGTTAGTGTAGAAGCGACGTTAGGCAACCCAATCGGCCCGATTAAAGTGCCAGAAAAAACGCGTAGGGCAGGATGGAACTGTTGGAGAGAAAGTATTAAAATTAAGAGATATAAGGTTGTGGTAAGATTTACCAATAGGAGCGAAGGTGGTGTATTTATAGAGAGAAGGACTAGTGGTGAAACATAGGTCAAGTGTGTTCAAGAATTGGTTGGGACGATCCGGAATGTGTGTAATAGTTGCTCCAGGTCGTTGAGAATGCTGAATGATTCGGCCTCCTCCCCACCTAAATCAGTATGAGAGAACCCCAACCATTCAGTGTTGTGTACATTGAAATCCCCCAAATAGAGGACCTCAGTATGAGAAGATATAACAGTCTCGTGAGAAGTTGTAAGATATTCAAAAAAGGCGTGAAAATCTGTTCTGTTAGGAGAACAGTAGCTGAAACACAAGATTATTGTAGTTTACATAGGCACATACTCCACCCTTCAGACGGAAATTATGAAATAAGTTATAGTTGGACATATTAAACGAGTTAGAGGATAAATTCCTAGCCATCTGGGTCTCAGACAAGAGCAAAAGGTTAGGGTTAGAGTTAGAGAGGTGGTATTCCACGGATGCAGAGTTAGATTGCAAGCCACGGATGTTAGTAAAGTCAATAGTAAGCCCGCGCCTGTGCAAATCTGCCATCTTACATGCACATACAGCAACCACAAAACAAACAACAGACAAAAAAAAAAACGAACAAACGTGAAATCAGGTTAAAATTATTCACACACTAAAACCTAAATTTAAAACCGTAAATGTTAAAAAGTTAAATCGTATTTACAATAAATATGTAAAATATGAAAAATCATAAAGTTAAAAACACTAACGCTCTTTTACACCCATACAAATACACGAATAAAAAAAAAGTAAGTAAAATTGATTTAAACATTAAAACCTAAATTTAAAAGTTCAAGGGCCAAAATAATAAAAATCAAATCTTAAACACTGTGAAAACGAAATTCAGACTTATGTAGCCCTTCCTTATATATATATATATATAATTTTACATATGTATATATTTTTTGTTATTATATATATATATATATATATTTGATATATATATATATATATATATATTATACATATATATATATATATATATATTATTATATATATATATATTATTTGCTATATTATATAAAAATATAAATATATATATTATATTTATATATATATATATATATATATATATATATATATATATATATATATATATATATATATATATATATATATATATATATATATTATATATATATTATTTTATATTATTATATATATATATAAATTCAGACAGACTTTATTATTATCCTTTATATATATATATATATATAATTTTACATATGCTTAGGGTGATTTTTTTTTTTGCCTAGGGCGGCATGAATGGTTAAGAGGGCCCTGTATATATATATATATATATATATATATATATATATATATATATATATATATATATATATATAAAATATACGGTATATATTAAATATACTTGAGATATTCCTGCTAAATCGTTTTTTATGTAAATACTTTCTTTAAATGGCTAACAATTATAATATTTACAATATTTTATAATGATTATAATTAACTGTAATATTTTTCATTTCATTATTCTTAAGTATTTTATTATTTTTTTAATTATTTTATTTGTTTAATTAAATATTATTTGTTATAAAATCATTATTTATAATGTATAGTATTTAAACATTATATTTACCAACATAGATTTATAAACAATTTTTGGTACTCTTAAATTGAGACACGTTTCCGATCCCCGCTCTTTGATATTAGCAGAGATGGCGCCATTACTAATGGGTTAAAAGCGTTATTTAATAGGGGTTATTCTTATATTTTTCGTTTTAATTTTGCATAATCTTTTATATTTATTATGTAATAATTTCAAAAAATAAGAAAATTTTATCGACTTCGTAGTATAAATATATAGTCTTTTACGCTTATTTTCCTGTATCTGGAACATAATCTTCATCTCTTGATATATATATATATATATATATATATATATATATATATATATATATATATATATATATATATATATATATATATATATATATATATATATATATATATATATATATATATATATATAAATATATAATATAAATATAAATATATATATATATATATATATATATATATATATATATATATATATATATATATATATATATATATATATAGCATAATTACAGAATTATCTCGAAAAGTATGACACTTACAGAAAAACCAATTACATATTTGGAATCAGAGTATAAAGCTTATTACCACAATGTGGGGTACCCGAGAGGGTGTACGACTACAGAAAAACTACCAGCTATTTGGAATCAGAGTAGCAAAGCACAATAGAATACTGTGGCCCGAGGCGTTTATCGACTTACAGAAAATAAGTTACTTATTTGGAACCAGCGTATAAAGCTTATTATATGTAAAGTCGTTTTATGATTTAAAACTAACGAATACCCTAGAGTAGACCGCATAGATATCAGGAGTCGGGGTCTCTCGGCCTCTAGGTGGACGACGGGGGGGACTTCGTCCCCCCCTCTGTCCCCCATCGGCTCGAGCCCCCTAATGGAAATATGTTTCCTTGAACTTCAATTTTTAGTGGGCTCCAGGGTGTTTGTTAGTTTTAAATCATAAAACGACTTTACATATAATAAGCTTTATACGCTGATTCAAAATATGTAATTTGTTTTTCTGTAAGTGTCCTACTTTTCAAGATTTTTTTTACATTCTGGTAATAAGCTTTATACGCTGATTCCAAACATGTAATTGGTCTTTCTGTAAGTGTCATTCTTTTCGAGATAATTCTAATGATCACGTTCAGTAATTATGCCATATATATATATATATATATATATATATATATATATATATATATATATATATATATATATATATATATATATATATATATATATATATATATATATATATATATATATATATATATATATATATATATATATATTACCTCACGCATATAGTTGTTATAGTCTATTGTTAACTTTCCTACATGGGTAAACATTACATTTCCATACGTGTGCTCTTTTTTCTCGAAATGCAATTTCCATTTCATGAGCATTGTTACATAATTTAGTTTTTGGAATACAGTAATAATATATTTTTAGAAAAATTTCAATGCATCAATTTCTGTTAAAATTGTGAAGCCATTCAAGATTATAATTTGTTTCATTTTCCATTGTTTCAGAACTTGTATAACTGTAAAAACAAAAAAATTCACAATTTTGTCGCTAATTGACAAAAGTGAGCTTCACATCTTATCATCTTCAAAAATGTTAAAAAACAAATCCTAATTATTTATTTAATATTATTTAAATCTTACTTAACCAAACTTATAATTAGTAATTTAACCTCACTAAACTCATGTTATTAATTTATTTCACTTTCCATTAAACTAAACTTATAATAGTAATTTATTTCACTTCCATTATTTACAATAACTAGCTATCTAACTTATTAGAAAAAAAGTTCAATCTTTTAACACTATGAGGCGTTGCTGTTCATTGTGTTCGATTTAGTTGATTTTAAAATAAAATCGGCTTTAGCTTAACTGGATGCTGATAATCAACAAGAGCCAAAAATAAAATAAAAAAAATTAACATAAAAATTAACATGATAAAAAAAAGCAACTTGTGGAAACTTTCGCGATCTTTCTATTGGGGTTTTAGCTAACACGTGACCCTGCTGGGCTGCACGAGCAGATTTCTGCGATTGTCGATATTATGACATTTTTTGCAACTTCCTTTTAAAGGAAAAGTGCCTATATATATATATATATATATATATATATATATATATATATATATATATATATATATATATATATATATATATATATATATATATATATATATATATATATATATATATATATATATATATATATATATATATATTTTTTTTTTTTTTTTTTTTTTTTTTTACAGACATCACCACCGCTCACGGGCAAAGCCCTATTCAAGGAGGGGGTGTTAAAATCAACAAAACCATCAACTAACGCAAATCACGCAGATGAGCACAGACGCGGGCTTTAAAGTGAGGGAGATTAAATTTGAGTAGGAAACACAGAAGATGGAAGAGAATTCCACAGAACAGAGGTGGCAGGAAAGAAGGAGGCACCACACGAACTAGTCTGGAGTTGCTAATATCAACACAAAACTCATGTGCCGACACAGCACCCCTTGTATATAATTTTAAAACCATTATATGAAAATAAAGTATAGAATTACACAATAAAAACTAATAGGATCGCAATAAATACGTACACTTAAATATATAATAAACTTGACAAGAAGCGGTTTTGAAATATTCTAAAAAACAGAAAAACAAACAAACAAATTTACAGTTAAATTTCAGAAGTCCCACAATGGTGCGGAACAACATACCTAAACGATGATGTGATTTTTTCACTTTAATTCTTATTTCCGTTAATTAAGAAAAAGAGGTAACTTAAAACTTTTAACCTATAGTTAATATATTTTAAGATTTAAGTTATAAAGTAATATTTTATATACAAGATCACATTTCATATTTCTTTACTCCGTCAATTTTTTAATTTAATATATATATATATATATATATATATATATATATATATATATATATATATATATATATTATATAAAAAATATATATATATATATATATATATATATATATATATATATATATATATATATATATATATATATATATATATATATATATATATTAATACATTATAATTTTTTTAAAATTTGGATACATCAGATCGAAAATCACAGAACTCTGCTCGTGCAGCCCTGCAGTGTCACGTGTTAGCTAAAACTCCAATAGAAAGATCGCGAGAGTTACCACAAGTTGCTTTTTTTTATCATGTTAATTTTTGTTAATTTAAAAAAAAAAAATTTTTTTATTCTTTTTAAGGGGCTCGAGCCGACGGAGGGACAGAGGGGGGGACGAAGTCCCCCCCGTCGTCCCCCGCTGAGGCCAAGAGACCCTGACTCTTTCCATCTTTGCGATTTAATCTTGGGTATTCCTTTTAGTTAAAAAAAAAACTGTTGGGCAACCTTGACGCACTAGCTGTCTTCTGAAATACAAAACGATTACATTGTTCGTTCGGATATATACCGGTTAACTTAAAGGACAAGTCTTTATATATATGTTATAGCAGCATATATATATATATATATATATATATATATATATATATATATTACATATATATATATACACATATATATATATATATATATCATATATATATATATGTATATATATTTTTCTAGATATATATATATATATATATATATATAATATATCATATATATATATATATATATATATATATATATATATATATATATATATATATATATATATATATATATATATATATATATATATATATATATATATATATATATATATATATATATATATATAAATCAATAAAACCCCGGTTAAATGTAAAATTACTTTGGTATCTTGTCAATGCGGGGTTCGTCCTCTTGGCCAGACCCACAGTCATACCCCCTCACAAAACCCAGCCATTCACTCTTATCATGCACTATTCTTCTTGCTTCTACCAAACTCACATTCATATAAATCAGACACTTCTTTACTGACTGACTCAATCCAATTTTTCTTCCATCTCACAGCTGGTTGATTCCCAGCACACTCACCAATATATATCCGCTTAACCAACCGACTATCATCTATCTTCTCCTTATGACCAAACCAACTCAATGTACTCTCGTTTATTCTCTCATTTACTCCAATCTTCACACCACACAACTCCCTAACAAGTTCATTTCTCATTTAACAATTTTTCTCACATCTGACACGCCCCTAAGGATATCCAAATGAACAGATTGTACCTTAGATCTATACCTCTTATTCCACACCATAGTTTCACTACTATACATTAACACCGGTAGCAACATACTCTCATACAAAGCCTAGTGCACTCAGGACTTAGTCCCTTTGCATTCACTATTAATTTACATGAGCCAGCAACCTTAATTGTATTCACAACTTTCCTACTACACTTATCATCATCCGTTCACTTTTCATCCAACATATAGCCTAAGTGTTTAAATTCAGATACTCGTTCCAATTGCTCACCATCCAATATGATTTCACACCGTGGACTCTCCTCATCAACTACCATTATTACCTTACTCTTATCTACATTTACTTTCAAACCCCTCCTTTTATACACCCTGCCAAACCACTCAACTAATCCTCTCAAACTTTCTTCAGATTCGCTACACATAACCAAATCATCAGGGTACAATAGGCCGGGCACCCTCCACTCTCTTTCATTCTCCATCAGTCTAACACCTTTCCCTACAGATCTCTACCTCTAATTTTTTCATGACTACATCCATATAAAAATTAAATAGCCACGGAGACATAACACATCCCTGCCTCACTCCATTATTAATATTAAATCATTCACTTTCCAATCCATTTATTCTTACACACGCTTCACTATTGACATACATACTTTTGATTCCATTCATAATTCTATTACTAACACCTGCCACAGCGCTTTCCTGTTAATGCTATCATATGTCTGTTTTAGGTCCATAAAATCTGAAAATAATTTACTCTTCTTCCCTCTCATTTTCTCACTCATTGCTTCAATGTGAAAATTTAATCTACACATCCTCTACCACTTGTAAATGCACCTTGTTCTTCGCCAATCAGTCCCCCAATCACTCGATGCACTCTTTCAACCAAAATACCAACATATATCATCCCTACAACATTCAACAAGCTTAATCTCATAGTTTCTATAGTTATCTCCCTTACCCTTATATAAGAGTACTATTACTGCTCTCCTCCAATTCTTCTGAACTATACCTCCATAAACGCTTTGTTAAACAACTTCCATATCCAGTCAATCACAATCTCTCCTCCATTCTTGATCATTTCACCAGTTATTCCATCTATACCTGCTGATTTACCATTCTTAAACTTTCTCACTCTACCTATTACCTCGTTCCTGCTAATTACCTCATCCCCAAAATACCTATTTCATCTATGACCTCTTCTTTACTGCTAATGTTATGCAGATTTTCGAAGTATTCCTTCCACACTTTTCTCACATCCATTTCATTAGCCACGAAAGTACCATTCCTATTCATTGTTCTATGAAGATTCACCTTATTCTCTTTCTTAACCTTTCGTGCTTCCTTCCAGAAGAACAACCTTAATCCCTTGTAGGTCCCTATTCATCCTCCTTCCAAACTGTTCACGTACCTCTTTTTTTCTCCAACGTATGCAACTTTTAGTCTTCCTTTTCTCCTCCTTATCCTCATTATATATTTCCATACACTTTTCTTTTGAGACCTCATCACTGGCTTTTAGCACATTCAACTACGCCTCATTTTTACTTTTAATATTTCAACACTTTTTCATTCCACCACTCATTATTGATACTCTTACTTGCTGCCTTAGCACACTAACAACATACTTTACTTGCACTACCAACAAAGACTTCCTTCATTTGCGCGTCATGTTCATGTTCAGTCTCATTTTTTTTTCACATTCATCTGATTTATAGGCAAGTGCTTTCCCTATACTTTTCCGTATAACCTTGTTCACTTAGCTTCCCACTCTTATTCTTCCTACTTTCTTCCTTGTCCCCTTTCTCTATCCATCCATGCCGCAACTAACTTAATCTTACATAGAACAGCATAATGATCTGATAGTCCAATTCCCAACCTACTCACTTATTTAACATTCATCAGATACTTCAACGATCTCATTCTTTACCAACACAAAATCAATCATACTTTTTACTTCGATACCATCTCTACCTACACCAACTCAAGTATACTTATGAATGCTCTTATGCTCTAAAAATGTATTACTTACTCACATGCCTCTCTCCTCACAGAAATTAGTGACCTTCCCACCATTCATTCTCATTTTCACCCGCAACCCCAAAGCACCTGTATACCATCAATTTTTTGACCCCCTATGCATCCATTCAAGTCGCTAACAAACAATCTGAAGCCCCTACTCACCCCGTCCAAATGATCAATCAATTATTCCAGAAAGCCATACTCTCTTCAACATCACCCTTAGATGGACCATATGTTACAACCACAAAAACGTTCACTTTCTTAAACTTAAATTTAACTCATTAGAATTCTAGTACTCACACAAACCAAATCCAGCATAGCTCTGTGCCACAAGTCACTCATCAAAATCGCAACTCTTCTTCCCCCTCTCATCCCTCTTCACTAAAGCATCCACACATTTCACCCCACACCACTCTTCTTCACCGATTCCTTTCACTTTGTTCTAGTCACAGTAAGAATATTAATTTACCCTTTCTATATACATCCATCACCTCGTCTTCTCTTCTCCTTGCCATTTATCCCTACATTTCCACGTACCCAAACGATTAACAATTTCACCGAAAGATACAAGGTAACTACGCTGTCTCGACCCAGGTCCAAGGATACATTAGCATTTCCATGAGTAAAATAAGTGTAGTTGGTTTTCCCTTAAAACTACCACTGTCCTCTTTTGGTCGCATTCTACGGACACTGCAGGAACATACGCTTGAGAAGACTCTTTCCCCCATTATTATATATTTATATATATTAAGTAAATATATATATATTATATATATATATATATATATATCGTATTTATATAAGATATTATTGTTAATATAACATTTATATAGAGAGAGAGAGAAGAGAGAGAGAGAGAAGAAAAAAGAGAGAGAGAGAGAGAAAGACGAGCT
>JABUQX010049477.1:0-7500 GCA_015478945.1 Trachelipus rathkii | reverse complement strand
TTTTTTTTAACCTATTGCTAGTATATGATACTAACAATGAATTAAGTGGCACGGACATGCTTCAAAAGTTCAAATAATTAAATATTTTTTAGTATATTTTTTTTTTTTTGGTGTTTTTCAAACTAAAAACACCAGGGTAAACCGACAACAGATGTCAGGGTCGGGTCTCCGGCTTTTCGGGGAACGACAGGTAAGGCTATTTCCGCCTCCTCGCGGAGGGTCTTCCGGAACCCCGCTCTTCTGATATTGGGTGCTCGCGGGGTTCCTCCGCCCTCCCTACGGGTGGGAAAACGTCCCCCACTCTTCCCCCGTCGCTCGACCCTCCTTAATATATATAAGCTGTATACGCTGATTCCAATATGTAAATTGGTTTTTCTGTAATGTCGTACTTTTCGAGACTATTTTCTATTTAAAAATCATTACATAAATTGATTTTTAAAAGTATTAAAAAGATTTCGAACTTTTGAATCATGTCCGTTACCAATTAATCACAGTGATAGTATCATATAGTAGCAATAAAAAAAAAATAAAAACTGACAGAGTTGTTACCTGTTAAATCTAAAAAATTTGATAAATGCACAGTTTACCTTAAATTTGTTCAAAAATTCATTGTTTCAAAAATTTGAAAGATTTAATTTTAAATTCAAAAATTTACTAAATATTCTATATTTAAAATTCTTTCCAGTAGCACTTCCCCCCCCCTACCCTATCCCTTCAAACATTACTGAAACCAGATTGTTCCATTTATCTGAATAATCATTATTGAAAGATTTCAAATAGGTTTTCGATTCTTCGGAAGTGAGATTGGAACCGCTTAATTTTTTAGCTTTAAAAATCATTAATGGTCGACTGATTCTCAGTTTAAGCCAATATATATATATATATACTATATATACTATATATATATATATATTATATATTATATATATAATAAATATACTAGTATATATATATATATATATATAATTATATATATACTATATATTAATATATGTCGTGGAAAGGTTTAAAATTTTGGGTTCATTTCCAAGACGAGCAGAGATACAAGTAGTGTGCTGCACTAACTACTCAAGTTATTATGAATTGCGAAATGGTAGGCAAACTAAAGCGATATAGTGGAAAGTCATTAGTGGTAGTGGACGCTGAAATATCCAAAATGTTATGTTTTCTACATGGGAGATATTGAAAGAGTGAAAGAATTTTAGATGGTAGGTAAGATTAAAGGTTATGATAAATAGGTACAGTGATTTTACTGGGATGTGTAACAAGGCCAATTCCATAGTGTTGAAAACTTTGGAAGACTTCCCGCCCAAGTCCAAGAGAACAAAACAATGGCGTATATTATATGCGCGCATAATTCGCCTTTGTCTGAGAATTAATGATTGAGCTCACAACTTAATTCATTGTATCGTGTTAGTATATTTTAATGGGAACTTAAACAAAAGTTCTTAAGTTTACGTGTTCTGATGTATTTTACTGTTGCTGCGAAGCAAAACAAATCTTTCAAAAGATTTTTTCTTGAATGACAGGTTTCTTCGGAAGTTACATTGATGTCCTCGAAAGAGATGTCGTGTCAGATGTCAACACAATGTATTTAAATTCTGTCCTTAAAGATATTAAAATTGATATATTTAAAATACAATGTATATATAAATTCTGTCCTTAAAATATATAAAATTATATATTTATATAATAAGTTATATATATATATATTATATATATAGTATATATTATATATAATATCTATATATATATATATATATATATTTATATTTGTTTATAAAAGTCACACCTCACGGATAGCCTATTCAAGGAAGGGAACTTCTAGGTAATTTCTACCTAGGGTCCGAACTAGGATTCGAACCCGCGCTGCCACTAATTATATATATATATATTATATATATTTATATATATAATAGATATAATTATATAATTAATATTATATATATATTATATATAATATAATATATATATATTATTATATATATATATATTATATAATATTATATATATACTATTATATATCTATATATTATATAAAGATTATATATATTATAATAGTATATATAATTAATTATTATATAATATATATATATATATATATATATATATATATTATAGTATATATATAATTATATATAATATATATATAAACTATCATTTACTGAAAAATCTCTAAATAATATTATTAACTTTTGGATATTAAAATCAAATTAATGTGATGAACTTTTTCACAGCATACCATGCCAAACCAACTGATAATGTCTTTACCTAATTAACTAACGCCCTCCCAGACGATATAAAAATTCATTTGTAAACACTCATATATAGGCTGTAAATTTGCTCGGATTGGAGTCATTTATGCTGAAGTTAAGAATTAAACGACACCTGATTAACTGTAACCACTTTAAATTTAGAAGAAATAATAAACAAAACCATCAACAAACTCTGTAAAAAAAGACAATACGAACAATATCTCTGAAAGAATAAATTTTATTTTAAAACTTCAAATGCAAACCACTTTGATAGAGAGGAAATATTCCTACGCGGCATTATTAACGCCCACATTAATCTACAGATGTCAAAAATTCACAATTAACGTATATACAAAACAAGAAAACTTTCTTCCTGCTTTTCAAGGATACCCCTTCAGTTAATCACCATGTCGTTTACCAATTCATGTCCCCAGTCTGACTGTACGTCGACATATATTGTTACACGACGATAGATTTACAGAATAGCATACAGCACAGCTTTAACCAGTAAATATACTAACATTTTATTACTGAAGCATAAAAGAACAACTGTACATGAATTTCAAATCATTTAAAATTTACACTCCTCAAGCGAAGCCCCAAAACTGAAATAGCTGAGGCTTATTACATAAAACATCGAAAACGACATTAACATAAAGTTCAAAGTATTGTCCCTTAAGTTAAATATAATATAAATAAACAATTCAAAGATTAATGTGTATTTTCTAATTTTATTTCTACATGTTAAAATAAATCATTCAATTGTTAGAATCGAAACTCTAAATGTCAAGGTTTACGGACGAAAACCGTCAGGATCTACTAATATAAATATGCCTCTTTATCTTTCTTTGCAAATTATTCTCTAGATTAATATTAAGGGAATTAAATGAATATCAGAAGAAAATATTTAGGAATGATCGAAGTAAATGTAAAAAACTAATAATTAAAGAATTAATAATAATAATAATCAATATAATAAAATATAATAATAATATAATTATAATAATTAATATAATAAAATAATCATAAATAATAACGTCTAATAATAATAATAACAATACAATAACAATAACAATATAATAATAATAATAATTAATAATGAATAATATAATAATAATAATCATACATAATAATATATAATAATGAATAATAATATATAATAATAATACTAATAAATAAAATCATAATAATATAATATATATTAAATTATAATTAATAATTATAATTATAATTATAATTATAATTATTAATTATAATAATAATATATAATAAAATATAAAATAATATAATAATAAATAAAATAATAATATAATATAATAACTAATAATAATAATATAATAATAGTTGGATACTTTCAATATTTCCCATTCAAATACTTATTTTATCAACACACTGTTATGTTTGACATATTTTTTATTGTTTAGATTTTTCTAATTCAACTTATAAAGTGCATATTTTTATCTAAAATAAGGGACTTGACTTATGTTTGTACAAAAAAGTAAAATTTAATGTTGTATTTCACTTATACTAACAATAATTTATGAATTTTATAATTTCTTTATTAATTTCTTATATTACAGCCGAAGTTTAACGAAAATTTTAAAGTTCTATGCTTTAATACAGAAAAAATCGCCTCATACGTCTTCAGCGACAACACCTTAAGATGAGGTTGTCTGTTATATCATTATACATTTCTGCCAATTTAGATGGCTGAAAGATGGACAGTATATAAAATATGATAATGTGCTCGCAAATTGATTCCGACAAATTAAGATTACCTATATTAATATAATTCATTTTAAATGATCCGCTTTTTCACGCTATATATATATAAATATATATATATATATATATATATATATATCATATTATATATATTATATATATATATATATATATATATACTATATATATATATATATATATTATATATAATGGAAATGAAAAAATATTAATGAAATTTGAAAAAGGATTGATTTATTTTTATCTCATCTGGTCAGTCATCTCCGCATCAATAAGATGACTGGAGCTTCGCCGACTGATATAATTAGATATTATATATATTATATATATTATATATATATATTATTATATATATATATATAATTTTATAGATATATAATATATATATATATAATATATATATATTATATATATATAAAATATACAACACCGTTTCTTACCAAGTGGTACATAGGGAAAGAGATGATGTGAGTGTCGGCTATTCTGCCTGCCACCTTTGCAAAGAACCGATACAACTACGATCTTTCTCAATGAATGTTTTTCCAAGATGTTTCTAGATGGAAATAATTTCAGCTTCGAGAATCCTTATCTTTCATGTCATACCCCAGAAGAGAGAGAAGTTTCAAACACTTCTTATGGAGGAAAAATTCATGAAATCATACTCAGAAACGTGGCACTGTTAAGATAATTGCTTCAGATACCGGATGAACGGTAATTGTTTATACTACCCGAAAACTGTCTTAAATAATTAATTTCAGTCTCCGTTAGCTACAAACTACATGCCAATGGCAGCCAAGCTCTTGCATCTGGCCAGTTTTAAATACCGAAGTTTCTGATTATGGAGATTGCCATTTCACATAAAAAAGTTAACCAATTAAAACTGTCGGATTTTCAATGCATATACTTCGAAAGTTCCCAATTAATAGTTGTGAATATATATTTCATATATTAAAAATTATGTTAATTAAAAATATATTATTATAAATAATAGAAAGTAACCTTAAGTTTTAATAAAAATCTAGAAATCATAGACTCGCGTAATTAGAATTAAATTACCTTGACGGAAAAAATCTATTACTCACATTATATATTTAATTCAGCAACAAACCACATATTATTATTAGACACGAAAAGTTTATGTATTAGAACATCGAACAAAATTAAAAAAAAAAAAAAAAAGATTTTTTTATCTACTTTCCAGCAATACGAAATTCCCCCCCCCCCTCCCCAGAACTGAACCACGCTTTGATGGTCTTCATTATTTTAGATGATTTGATTTCCAGTGATTGTGTCATTATTCTAATTTAAGATTAGAAGAAATATTTCCCCTATTACGCTTCAAGTGATTGAAGTTGCAGCTCTTCCTCATATAATGGTAATAGACTCACATTATCCGGGGAATAAATCTGGATCAAGTTTGCTATTCTGTATTCTTCATCAATGTACTATGTAAACCCTCATAACATATAGACACCTTTATATTATATATTTATAATATTATTATTTAGTATATTATATATATATATATACTATATTACTATAATATATATATTTATATATATATATATATATATATATTATAAATATATTATATTATTAATATTAATTATATATATATACATAAATTATATATATATAGTATATATATATATATATATATATATATATATTATATATATTATTATATATATTATATATATTTATATATATAAATATTATATATATATATATATATAATTTAAAAAACTACTTACGTAGTGTATATTTAACTTATCCAGCCCAGTATTGGGACCCTAGAATATAATATATATTAATATTATATAGATATATATATACAATATATAAAAATTATATATATATATATATATTTTATATTATTATATATATATATATATATATATAATAGAGAGCAGAGAGGAGAGAGACAAGAGAGAGAGAGAGAAGAAGGTTTTCTTAATGCTCTATTTTTTTTTTTAAACAAAAAAACGCACCCCTAAACACATAACAGTTTTTTCGATTTATCTGAAATTTTATTTGATTGAATTTGATGAAATAACGGCCATAAGAAAACTCGCCCCAATCATTTCAAATCTGCAGAAATTTAAAAAAAAAAGTCTTGGAAACGTATCCTCATTTTTTCCAACATTTGACAAAATCATTTAGAAATATTTTTTTTCTTCGAGTCCATGATGAATCATGGCCAGCAAAAATAGACTCTGTCCCAACCAGTTCTAACAACGAATCTTCTATAAAGCTTGAAATAAAGAAGAAAATTAATGAAATAATTACATATAAAACCAAACGTAGAAATTTTTTTTTTTGTGTGTGTGTGTGCAAACACACGCTATTAAAAATTGATGCAAAATATATAAATATATATATATTATATATATATATTATATATATATCTTATTAGATATATAATATATATAGTATATATATTATATATATATAGAATATATATATATATATATTATCTATATAATAATATATATATATATATATATATATATATATATATATATTATAATATATATATATATATATACTATATTATATATATATATATATTATATACTTTACCTTTTATTACATATTTTGTAGATTTTTTTTGAATAAAAATTGAGACCTTCAAGGCATTGCCCTATTCAAGAAAGGGAATTACTCTAGGTATTACTACCTATAATCCAGACGAGGAATCGAACCCAAACCCCTTCCTGACCTTATCGATCTACCGATTGTGGTCACGGTAGCTTATCTCATTATTATATCCAATGTCATTAGCCATCTTATCATCTAATTATTTTGTTGTTATTATTTATTATTATTATTATTAATTTATTTTTATTATTATTATTGTTATTATTATTATTATTATGATTATTATTATTATTATTATTATTATTATTATTATTATTATTATTATTATTATTATTATTATTATTATTATTATTATTTTTTTTTTATTTTTTTATTATTATATTATTATTAGATTATTATTATTATATCATCTGTATTTATAATTAAAATATATAATTCAAATAATTAATTTTCTTTTTTAAGTTTTATATTTTAATTTTTTTTTTCTAAAAAAAAACATTTTAAATATTTTTTTTATAAATATATAATATGTATTAACTATTATTATCAATCGTTTTTATTATTTTATAATATTAAAAATATTTTTTTATAATTTATATCGATATCAATAATAATATTTTTAAAGCAAACTATAAAATAAAATGTTGCCAATTATTCTTCACAAGTTTTTTCTTTTTAATTCTTGTAATGTCACAATTTCAAAGCAATTTATTTTTTATAATTCGAATAATAAATAAATCAAGCTTTGATAATATTTGAGTTGCGAGTATAAATTTTTTTTGTTTTTTTTATCGTTTTTCATTGCAATGAAAATGTGTAAAGGACGTTTTTAGCTTTGATTACTATTATATAAATGTGCATTTCAAATTTTGCAACCTGTCAAATTGCTACTTTAATTCAT
>JABUQX010049476.1:10000-40632 GCA_015478945.1 Trachelipus rathkii | reverse complement strand
CAGTCGACCATATGCCATAGATAGGTCTATTTACCTACATAGTCAAGAAAGAGGATATTTTTCGATTTTTTTTTGATGTTTGTGTTCAGCGTTGTTCCAATTTCCAAACCCACTTTGTTTGATTTTGAAATGTAAAAAAAATTGCGATAATGTTGTTCTTTCTGACGTAAAGTGGATGAAACTTTTAGGGCATATGTAGTCTGGGAAGGCCACAATTTTTTACTTTAGGTAATTTGTTTGTAGTATGCATAGTTTTGGATTTGTCTTGGAACAATTTTTTTAAAAAAAAGTTTTGAATTTGTTTTATAAAAACTTCCTTTTGAGTATACAAAAAAAAAAATATGTAAGTAAAACAAGATGCATCTCGCTCGACTTTACAAGCCCTGAAAATTTGATGTGATCTGGTGAGTAGGAAAAAAAATCATATAAATTTTTTCCACTTGTTTCAAAAAATCAATGTTGAAACAAATGAAAATTATTGGATGATTTTTTTTTATAGCTTGGGTCGACCAACATCAAAGTTTTCAGGCTTGTATAGTCGAGGCGAGATGCATCTTTTTTACCTATATAAAAATTTTTCATATTTATTAGTATTATTTCGTTTGTTTGCTATTCGCAATTATGGGCCCCTTTTTACCTGCGTGGGCCCCCCCCCACCGCGGGGTCTGCGGGGCCTTCAGTGACCGCCCCTGGCCTGTCACCCAATGAAATTTAGAACCATTTGTGTGTGCGTGTAGTGATATCGTGTGTTACTGACATTTTTGCGGGAAAGATTGCCGCCAAAACTTAAAACAAATTTAATATCGCTTCGTAAGTAAAAAAAAAGTTATATTTTTATTATCAAATACTTTTTAGTATTTGTGATAAGGAAGATTGCTGCACAGTCTCATTACCAAATCACCAGTGACTCCTAATTCAGGTTTACTGCTTCGAAAAATGCATAAAGAGGGCGACGTCAAGTTCAAAAAGAGATTTAGAAATTTCTGTGTTATAGCCAATCACAACGTTTCTTACATATCGACGTAAGCAAATGAAGGCGTTTTTTTTCTTTCGAGAACAGTCGTTGGAAATTTTGAATTTATGAAGAGAGCATATACCGAATTGTTGCCTGATAAATTCCCGATCCTATCCTGATTCTATATGTTAATATATTATATACGAAGAGAAAATAGGTTCTTTCAAAAGGAACAGATAACAAAATACTAGTAAAAAAAAAAAAAAAAAAAAAAAAACAAAAAACATTTATACACCACGTTTATAGTTATAAGAATTTATATATTTAAGGTCTATAACCCCCCCAAAAAAATGCCTTTTTTCATAATAGACAACTATTACCCAACGGCAAACGTCAAAGATAATTTGTCTCAGAAATCGTCGGAGTAAAAATTTTTTTTCGTCTAGTTTCCGCGTTTTTCTGCCATTTCTTCGACTAGACAAATACAAATTAGAGAGTAGTCAGAATGACAATCCAATAAAATAAAAAAAACGACCAAAGGAAATGGATTTTCTGTCATCAGTTGCAAGAATAATTATTGAAAGTTACCCTTAAATGTTTTTTAACTTTGGTGGTATATAGAAAACACGCAATCATTTAATTTTTTGAGGATAGCTAATTTATTTGAAAAGCCTAAGATGATTCCTAAAATTCTGAATATTTAGTCTTTAGCTTAATCTGATCTCAACAAAACTTTTTTTATTTTTTTTTCTTTCCAAAAAAAAATATTGCGCACATTTTTAGGAGGTTTGTACTTTAAGGATGACTAAGTTATCTACTTTGAAAACCCTCTATCAAAAACCATCACTTAATAACTGGGAATTCTTCAAGATGACAATCACAATAATTCACAAAACAAATCACATAATAATTACATATTTCCACAACAACCCACATGACACATCCATGATCCCGAATTCATGATATTTTTTCCCCTTTTCATTTATATAGATACCCCGTTGCAAGAGCCAAAGCATTTAAATTCTTTAATAAATTTTATTATTTTCTGTGTTCTTAATTTTCAAAACTAATGCTTGAAAACCTTACGTAATTTAATGATAGTTCACAATCCGTATCAGAAGAAAAGTTTTTTATGACTTCAAATAAAGCGCCTAAGAACTTAAAAAATTTTCTCTTTCATACTTTCCCATTTAATATGTTAATACACAAAAAAATCATTTCGTCTCTCCTCTCTCTCTCTCTGCGCTCTCTCTTCTCTCTCTCTCTCTCTCTCTTCTCTCTCTCTCTCTCTCTCTCTCTCTCTCCTCTCGCCTCGCTCTCTCTCTCTCTCCTGTCTTCTTCTCTCTCCTCTCTCTCAACGTGTAGTTTTTACCCCTGTCTATGTTACCTCCCAAATAGTAAAAGAAAAAAATTAAATTGTAAAAACTACGAGTGGACATATTGTCTCGGCCGCGTAAAATTTTTTCACAATAGCATCTCGCCATCGAGCGTTTGAGCAACGGAAGTTTTCTTTTAGAGATGGCACAAAATGTAATGACAAAACAAATTAAAAATCATACATTGGTTCTTAAAATGCTTAGTTTCTTGTTAGCAGATCAAATTAGTAATCATCTCGGAATATATATATATATACTATATATATTATATGATACTATAATATATATACTATATATACTATATATAATATATAACTATAATATATTATATAATATATATTATATATATATATATATAATATAATAGTATATAATATAACTATATATATATATATATAATTAAATTATGATAGTTCAATCGTTTATTATTATTATTATATTATATTATTATTATTATAATTAATACTTATTATTATTTATGGTATTTTATTATTATATTATTATTAAGATATTTAAATTTTATATTAAAGTTGTATCCTTTTACAACCATTTGATTTTAACGTATATATATATATATATATATTTAATATATATCATACATATATACATATATATATACTATATAGTATATACTATATATTAGTAATATATAGACCTATCATACTATCATCATTACTATAATATATATACTAACCCTATTAAAATATTATATTATATATATATACTGATATATATTATATTATATACTGGTTATATATTATACTAATCCGTTACTAACGGACATTAGTTTAGAGTGACGTAGTAACCGGACTCGTTCTTTCTTTCATGTAGGCGCACCAAAATTCCGTAGATTTTTCTCGTTACTTTTTTAGTCGCTACACATTTTTGTTGGACTTCTTTGAATGTTGATACCCAATTGACCACCCCGGTCAAGCCAGTTCTTTCTCGTATGATTATATATATATTATATAATATATATATATATATATATATATATAGATTATTATATATATATATATATAACAATATATATATACTATATATTATACATATATTATATATATACTATATATATATATATTATACTATATATATAATCAGTGTTGGGAATCGAATCCGGTCGGATTCGAATCCGGATTCGAGCCCTCGAATCCGGATTCGGATGCGAATCCGAAGGTTTCGAAAGTTCGGGATTCGGATTCGGATTCGACCTCCACACACACGGATTCGGAGTCCGAATTCGAATCCAAGGTGCTGACTCGATTCGGATTCGGGATTCGAGGCATTTTGTACCACATACGGCTTCCGGCATTCGGAGCTCGAGTTTCCGAATCCGGATTGAATCGAGTCCTATTTTGTTTTCTAAAGGATGTCAAAAAAATCATTAAAAATAATTAAAAAAAACGAAAACTTGTAAGAACAAATTACAGATGCATATTTCGATTATTATTGGCTAATCATAAAACGCCATAGGAGAAATAGAGGTACTCTTGAATCGTTTTTGAAAACTACCGTAAGAATATATAGAGACATATGTTAAACAAATTATTATTTTATTTTTAATAGGATCGCTATGTATGGTTATTAAGGAATAGTCAATAAATTGCATATTACTACGTAATTAACTTTTTTAAATATTTATAACAAAGCTAGTCAAAGAATTTAAAATTCCAATTTTACAAAAGTTAAAGCTAATAGAAATTATTTAATAATATTATATATATACTATATTATATATATTTATATTATATAATACCTATATAATATATATACTACTATTATATTATATATATTTATATATATTATATATATATATTATCTATATATATATATATATATATATATACTATATATTATATATATATATATATATACGATATACTATATAATAATTAATTAAAAGAAATTATTTAACATGGAAATAATATGTATATCAGGCAGTAAAAAAAATTAAAAGGGAAAAACAATTGATTATATAATCCCATAGAATATGTTCGAAAAGAAATTATGTCATATTTTGGTGGTTGCATGGCGTAGGCAGGATTTCATTAAGGGGGGGGCAAAGGTTTTGAGGGAAACGTTAAATTATATTATATCTATTAATATCTATCTATATATATGATATTAATAATATATATAAATATATAATATATATATATATTATATAGTATAATATATATATACTATTATATAATATATCTATATATAATTATATATATTATTCAAGCTGACCGTAAAAAAATTCTGAGTTAGAATTTTCTGTCAACGGGAACCCAACAAATGATCAGCACTCTCCAGACTTATTAAGGTATGTTAAATGTCTTGAGCAATATTGCAGCATGGAACACCCCCTCTCGCCGGCTGTTCGCATCAAAGTTACAAAAAAGCGTTTTTTTGGGCTGACTAGCTACGTTTTGGGGCCGTATCTCCGGACACCCCTCATATTTCCTTATGATTATTTCTCAAATTAAAGGCAATATTATTGTAACTAATTATATGTCTATATATACAATTTATTTCTACTTCTAGTTGAACCCAGCTATAACAGCCTCATTATCATTATATCATCATTTTCATGTTAAATATAGATTTAGAGACCTTTTTTTTATTTCTTTTGATTTTGTTAATTACATCTTATTTCCGAAACAAATATCGTTTGTAATGTTATATTATTAAGTTTTTTCGCAATTAAGATAAAATAGTAAAAGAATGGCTCCACCTCTGCCATAATGAAGCAGAACAAAGATAAAATTTTCATTGTAGGCTATCCGGTTCACCAGATAACCGGTTGTAAATTGCCCTAAAATCGTCAAATTTTGGACACTTTGCTCTACAATTTGCGTACTGTGAAATTGAATCTAAGAGATTCAGCAAGAATTACCATACAAGAAGTTCTTGTTTTCTGGGGAAAAGCTCGGATTCCAACAAAACATGTGAAAGATGCTATTACTAAATTAGATAAACTTCACGCAAAGTGGAGAAATGTACAAAAGGACCAGTATAAACAATCAGAAGCTGCAAAGAACAAAATCAAAAAGGTTCGCCTCAAAGGTAGATGATATCTTTGATATCGCCCATAAAGATGCCTTTTCCATGATGAAATCAGAAAAGGACAAGGAGTTTCTTTTGAAACAAAGGGAAATGGGTCGGCCAGGCTCTATGCTTGGAGTTGATCTGAAGTTAACTCTAGCTGAAGAAAGAAAACTACAAAAGGAACTGCGAAAATAAACGAGGAAATTCAAGAGGAATGTTTATTCGACATAGTTCAGATTCTTTTATTTTTGCTTGAATATTGATCTTTTGCTAGGTATGTTAACGTCCCCTTGTTCTTTTGTTTAGTTTTTACAAAAGCACCAACAAAGCAAGATAAGCCACGTAACTTAACTATTATCATAATTAATTTGGTCCTTTTCTTTCTCTTATTTTGTTCATAGAGACTGATGATGAAGAAGATGAGGACAGTGATGAAGAGGAAAACACATGAGATGAAGATATCGAGAATGGCTGCAATGGACTTTGTTGACTTCTCAAGAAACCGAGGAACTTATTTGGACCATCTCATAGCAAAGGATGAAGCGTGGCGGTTAGTGACAATATTTCAACTATGAAACTATCTCTGTTGTTGGATCGGTGTAATGTATCTGACAGAAATGCCACACGAATTACTCATAGGCTACCAAGAAAGCACTCTGCGGAAAGATCCTGAAGGAGGCAAAGTGTCAAAAAAACCACCATCCATTGACGGGCGAAAAAGATTTATCAGAGAAAAAAATTATACTGAGGAAGATCTTGAAACGAATTTTAGTATACCAGAGAAGGAAAGCTGTTGTAGTCTCGATTGACGGAAAACTCTCTACCAGACGTCTAGAAGAGCAGAAAAGAACGAATAGCTGTTTTAATTTCTTAGTGAAAAGAACAACGCTTGAGTTCCTGCTAGCAGAAACAAGCACTGGTGAAGAACAGCCCTGGCTGTTTATGAGTGTTCTCGAGGAAGGGAGGTGTCCCCATACTATCAAGGGCAATGTGTTTCGACCACCACGGCATCAAAACAAGAAGCTCAATTTTGGAAACATTCTTCGGTAGAGAGCTGCTGTTACCTAGCTGCCGCCACCATATTCTTGAAATCATGTTGAGAGGTGTTTTCGAATGTAAGTTCGGATGAACAACTGGCCTCAACCAGATATATTCAGAGATTCCAAATTGCATGACGAAGCTCGACAAGAAACAATATGACTCGGATATCATCAACGAAATAATTGTGAAAAGACATCCACCTTCTGAAGTAATTGCCAAAATAACTGCGGATTGTAACACTAAACTCACCGAATCACAACCCAGAGACGATTACAAGAAGCTCCTACAATTGGTATTGGTGTTTGAAGAGGGGCAATGAATGGAACGGAAGTGGAATTTTAAAAATCTCCAGGCTGCCATTCCAGTCATGCCAGGTGACGATAGCCAGCCATCTATTGTCTGACAGATATTTCTATCTCGCGGACAATTAAAACTGAGTCATGAAGAACAAAGGGCCTTAGAAGCTGTCTGTATTTTCTCGTAGAGTTGTTATGCAAAGCTTATATTAAGGACGTCCTTAAAAGCTGTCCTAGGTGCCCACGACTACACCCTCAATGTCACAGAGCCACACTGGCTCCCAAGCGAGACGTTGCCCCTGCGAAGTTGGTTGACTATCAAGAGAGATTGATAAAGATATCTCTGAGAGATTCTGCGGACAATCTTCAATATTATGTGGCTATTCAATGCAAGAATTGGTAGCCTCGTAGTTCTTATTCCTCAATTATCTACGCAATAAAAATCGGAGCAATCGGCGAACAAGTCCTAAATTGACACCAAGACCGAAGCACAGAAAATTATTCCACCGCCATTGTCAACCCCACAATTCCGCACCCACCCTACGCAAGAACTGGTTGCCACTGCCACGGCTTATCCTCGCCTACTCTCCCACAAGCACACCCATCGCACTCAATAATAGAGATAATAAACCAATTAAAAAATACACCTCCTCACGCACCCCGTACGCCTGGCCCTCGAACACCTATACATATTGTTAAGGAAGTTTTTTGGATCTGAGTTCACCAAAACGCGCCTCACGGAGTCGTTCAATGCATGCTCCCCTTAAAGAGGAGTGAAGGTAATTACAGACTTTAATAACCTCCTCACTTAAGATGAGGAGCGAAGCAATATGTTTTACAGGTAGTACACAAATGCCGAAAACTGGATCCTGATGTTTCAAAAAATCACTTTTTCAGCAAACCTTTAGAATAGATTATTCATTATTTTATCCTTCTTAACAAATGCAAACGCTGCAATGTCACTCTCTTTTCTTATTAAAAATTACATTGAAATATGTAACAAACCAAAAACGAAGAGTTCTTTATAATTCCATTCATATTAAATTAATACTTGATTTAAAAAATTAATAATTCCATCATCATAACTTCGTTAAAGAGCAGGTTACTAGTCACGGTTTTGGATGACAGAAGGCTGTTATAGGCTCGGTTCGACTCATAAGTAGCAACAAAATGTATATAATATAAATTATTTAGAAACAAATCTTTATCTTTCGACAAAAATCATTAGAAAATAAAGGAAGTTTCAGAGATACGGCCCAAAGACGTCGCTAGCTAGCCAAAAATTCGAATTTTTTGAAACTTTGAACGCCAGCGGCACGGCCGTTAACATGCTCCAATCGTGCTCCAACTTTGGGCAGCGAAACAATCTGCAAAAGGGACGATCATTTCTTGGGGTTCCCGTGAACAAAATTCGGCGAAATAATTTTCCCCCATCACTGCGGTCACCCTAATATATATATATACTATATAGTATATATATACTATAATATATATATATATTATAATATATATATAATAATATATATATTATACTATATATATAATATTATATATATATATATTATAGCTATATATATTATATGTATGTTGTGTGTGTGTTTTGTGTTGGTGGTGTGGCATGTGTTTGTGTGGTGTGTGTGTGTGTGTGTGTGTGTGTGTGTGTGGTGTGTGTGGTGTGTGCTGGTGTGTGCTGTTGCAGACATTCAAAAAATAGGCAAGGTTGATATTTTATTTTCTTTTTCACGTTCATAAGACTACTAAAGGGACGTTATAATAATAAATTAAAATACAATAATGTCTACAGCAGTTGTAATTAAAAAAATTAAAAACAATAAACCTATCTTGAGATACGAAACATAATATTTATGGGGGTTGGTAAGTACTGAGTATTAAATCGGAACTAGCATTAGATGCCTTTGGATTTTCAGTGAATTTCGCAATTACATTTTTTCTCCAATTTGTTCATTTTCATTTACTGTAATATTCTGTGAATAAACCTCATCTAACAGTAGTCCATTAAGGCCTGTTCTTTCGTTAAAAGTGTTATGTTAGGCAGCTCTTTAATCTTGATGGGAGCTGGAGCCGGGTAATTTTAAAATGATGGAGCCGGAGCCGGGTAATTTTAAAATGATGGAGCCGGAGTCGGAGCCGGAGTCGGAGTCGAAGCCGGCAAAAAAATTTACCGTCTCCGCATCCCTGGAAAAGTAAACAGACACTAATCAAACACTACAAGATGTTAGTGACAGACTCATTTAAATATTACTTCCTAATCAGACATTTACAAAACCTTTCTCCCGAAAAAATGTTATATTCTTTCTCTTGCATAAGATACCTAATACATACACTTAAGACAATTCTGGCGCGTAAATTTAAGAAAAACAAGACTCTAAAGAGATGAAAGTGGGTCAAGATAAGGCACAGTTACAGAACGCCTCCACATCAGCAGCTGTTTCAGCAGGATTACATTTGCCTTATGTTGTTGAGATTGTACTATTTCAGGTGGTGCAAGTTCTACTAATAACTCAGCGTATAACTGGCGGATAAGGGCAGATCAGGAATTATTTGCATCAGCAGTTTTGCAGTGATCCTTGCACAACTTCAACATTCTTGGACGATGATCAGGCCACTGATAAGGTCAGCATTTTTGCTTTTTGAATAATGTTAGCCACTGTTTCAACTAAAGCAAAAATTGACTATTATGACAAAGGTAATAATGAATTGGATCTGGTTGCCGAACATTATAATTGAAAAAAGCATGTTTTTCTTGTTTTGATTGTTGGTTCCTTGGACATTTCTAACCCTTCAACTAGTCTTTATCATATTGGTATTGGAAAATAGCCACATAATATTATTTTGAGATCCAACGGTTTCACAAAAGTAAGCAAACGTCGGAATGTATTTTCTTTTCAGGTTGGATTAAATACATACAATTTTGATGATTTTTGGAGAGATTTGTGCTTTTTTAGTTCCAATTGGTCAGTCTGCTCACATGATTTGCCAATTGTGTTTGTGTTTGTTTTAAACTATAATCCTTTTTTGTTTTTTGTCTGACCTTTCTTCCTTTGGAACAAAAGTTGGTTTGAATGCCTTTGTTGCGAAGTCGTCGTACCCCTGACCAACGCATAGACTCGGACCCAAACCTTCTTTTTCTAAAACGAATCAATCGTTTTGGCAATGGTCTAACCACTCCATCCTTCAAAACACTTCAAACCGCAGATAGAAATTGCGTTCTACGAACAGTCCATTTTATCCTTATAGATTAATGTTCATGTGGCCTGATAAATCCACAGTTTCATCGCTCAATATGGAGTAGACACCAAAAATTTTTGGCATCCGCGAAAATCATGGATCTACTATATTAATTCCACACTACTTGATAAAATCATTTTGAATCAGGCGGTCCACTCTATTCTTCGTCTTGAATATGTCTTTCCTCTCCCACATTCACACACTTTCTATTCGCAATTTAAGCAACGGTCTTCAGAAATTCCCCTCATGCAAAGCATATACCTCTAAAAGTTCAGTCATGGGTTCCGCAGAAAAATATGGCCTAAATTGCTGAAATATTTTTGTTCATTTTCTACGAATTTATTTATTATTTCAGTCGTTTCAGATGAAATATCAAGGGTACGCCTTCCGTGACTGATTTATCAGCTTTGGCAGCCACCAAATGGTCATATTGACTTACTGAGAGTTAGAGCGGAGGAAAGACATGTCAGCAAGAAACAGCGTATGAAAGCACACACACTAGTTGATTCAAGACCAATATCTATAACTTTAGAAGAAATTAACTTTTCAATACGTTCAGTAATTAGTAATTACTACTTCATTATCTATCGATTGATGTATCTTTTTCAGTTTTTTCTACGTATAATAAACCCTTAAAAACGCTCGTCTGAGAAACAGATATAAGGTCCCTGACCCCCCTTGTATACGGCCCATGGTTGGTCTTGTATTTAATTTGTAAAAAAACTCATTGGGAAAAGATCGATCCGCGGGATTCGATTCGATATCGGATTCAAGCTTTTACATGGATTCGGATTCTGATTCGGTTGAGAATTTTCACACACATGGATTCGCGATTCGGATTCGAATCCGAAGTTGCTGGATTCGGATTCGGATTCGGATTCGAACATTTCTACACACACGGATTCGGATTCGGATCTGAATCCCAAAAGTTTCGCCGGCATATCGCCAATCACTTCCGATATATTATTATACTTAAATATATACTATAGATATACTATATAATACTATCATCTACTATCTAATACTATCATCTATATATTAGTAATAACTACATCTTTAGTATATACTATATATATACTAATATATATCTAAATTTATATATATATATACTATATTTATATACTATTATATATAATATGATAATAACTAATATATACCTCATAATATACTATATTACCGACGGTAGTACTAGTAATATACTACCCGATAATACCTCTCATATCTCGTAGATACGTATATACTATATATAGGATACATAGTATAAGTAATATATAATATAAATATAATATATATAATATATACTATTGTATATATATATATATACCGTATACGTACTATATTATAGTATACTTATAATGCTCAGTATAGGTCATAGAAATTAATAGTCTATACGATATACATAATATACGTAAATATTTATAATACCACTATATATATATTATAAATACTATAAAGTAGGGTATATAATATGATCAATCCTTCCATAAAATAATATCACTATATACTACCATATACTATATAATATAAGATATATATATATATATATTATATATATAATATTTATAATATATATATATATAATATATATATATATTATATACTACTTATATATATATATATAAAATATACTACCCTACTATCATATATATATTTACGCGGAAATTCTTGTGTTTTTACACAAGGAGCCTATTAGGAGCGATGCAACTCAAATTTGTGCTAGTTTCGCAGACAGAAAAGAATGGAAGGATTGTCGGAAAACTTTAAATCTTCAAAAATAAAATTGTAATAAATTTTTTATTAAATCACTGCACCTTAAAAGTGGGAAATGCATTTTATAATCCTAAATTTATGAAAGAGAAAATGAAGAAAAATAAATTAATTAAAAAAATATAACAATAATAATAATTAAACAAGAAGGTGCCGTATTTTTCAAAGCAAGTTGCTGGTCTTAAGTTTATCCCTAATTAAAACATATTCATTTAAATATACAGGGACAAACATATGTATCCATACACAAACGCAAAACCTCATAAAGAATGTAAGCAAACGGATTATACAAAAACAAATTACATGTTTGTAATTTATGGTATAATTATTATTTTTGACTTGCAATAATATTAAAAAAAATTAGGTAAGATTTTTTTTAACTAATAATGAATAAAGTTGACAAAATCTTAATATACCGACCTAACTATCAATGACCTAAGCATACCCGTTACATTCACTATCGTGAGTCATAATCTAAAGTTAAACGAAGTAACGTCACTTTCGTTACTTTTTCTATTCATACAAAGGAACGGCAACATACACGATCAACAGAATTACTTTTTTCCATAACGGCTACAAAGTAATAGGTAACTGATTATTTTTCTGCATAAAACGATGCACCTCCGTGCTATAATATACTATATAAGATATATATACTTTATATATATATATATATATATTATATAATTACTTTGTATCTACTATATATCTACTATATATTATCATACTATTATAATATATATAAGTAATAATTAGATAATATATAAATACTATATACTATATATATACATACTATATTAATATATATACTATATATATACTTACGTACATATATGCGTAAAATTTTACCCTATTAACGAAAAATAGAGCTTGGCCAGGCCTTCGTAAAAATGCCTTGGCTCTAGACCGTGGAAGAAGCAATTATTACCCAAGTCAATCTATAATAATTGGTTGTAAGCAGAAACACCGAACAGAACCTTGGAACTGTCTCCGACTTAAATTATTCTTTAACATTCCATTTCGAATGACACGTGTGTTCTTGAGTCTTATTGAACAAGAATCAGATTTTTTCGAGTAGTGTAACCTCAATGTAAATGGAGAAATTTTGATAAAATAATATTAGCAGAGCCTGCAGAGAGAGTAGTGGCTTCGGACCAGGGGAGCAATGATCAGTCGTCGGACCGTGGACAAAATAAAATGCTGGGCTCGGCCAGTTCTACCAATACAGAGAAAAAAATTTTAACGTATTTTTTTAAATTTCAAAGGAACAAAATGTTGGTTATAAAGTTAATCTATTATAATATCCAAATATAATGAAGAAGGATATCTTATTTTACATTTTACAACTTCACTTGAAAATATATCTACAATCACGTAATTAAAAAGTTTCCAATATAGAAGGATGATTTATGAAAATTTTAATCTCCATGGTAACTTTGTGTGTAAATTTGTTTGTGTGTGTTTTTTGTATTTGTGTTTTGTGGTGTGTTTACTCCACGAACACACACATCAATAACTACAATTTTGAAGTAATTATACGGAAAGCCATAAAATTGTTCGCAATGAAGCCTTAAAACTTATTTGCGATAGTGCTGCCATCTATGAAGGTTTAAATTTTTAAAATCGGGGGAAAATTATTAGTTTTTTTTTTTTTTAATAAATGAAACTTTTAGAAAATTATTTTTTGTGAAATAAAGTAGTGGTATAATCGGAAAAACCTGTTTTAAGATATGTAAAGACGTTTTAGATGTTAAATTTCCCTTACAAGAGAAGGATGTAATTATTATTATTTATTTTCTTCTTTATTTTCAACTTTATAGAAGATTTAGAATGGTTGGGACAGATCTATCTTTTGCTGCATGATTCATCATGGACTCGAAGGAAAAAAAAATTCTAAATGATTTTTGTCAAATTGGAAATAGAGGATAACTTTTTCCCTCTTTTTTTTATTTAAATTTCATTGCAGATTTTGAATATGGCGAGTTCTTTCTTATGGCGTTATTTCCATCAAATTCCAATCAGAAATAAAATTTTCAGAAAATACGAAAAAACTGTTATGTCGTTTTTTAGGGGGTGCGTTTTTTTCGTTTAAAAAAAAAAATAAGCATTTAAGAAAACCTCTCTCTCTCTCTCTCTCCTCTCTCTCTCTCTCTCTCTATATCTACTATATATATATCTAAATATATTAAATAATAATAAGTAATATAATAAATATATTATATATACTATTATATATATATATATATTATATACTATATACTTATAAAGAAACAGTCCTTAGATAAGTAATTATCACACTACGCTTAAAGTAGTTTTAAAATATATATATATATATATATTATATATTATATAGATAATATATATTATATAATTATATAATTATATAATTATATAATATATATATTATATATATATATAGATATACTATATATATAATATATAGTATCTATATAAATATTAATATAATATAGTATATATATTAATATTATATATTATATATATTATAATATATACATATATAATTAATATATATATATATTATATATTATATATATATAATATAAAATAAGGTGTTCATATGTATATGAGGGTTTAAACTATAGTCTATTAATAAGAACATACAGAAATAGCAAACTTGATCCAATTTATTCCCCCCGGATAATGTAGTCTATTACCATTAATGAGGAGAAGCGCACTTCAATTATACTTGCAACGTATAAGGGAATCATTTCTCTCTAATCTAAAATTTAGAAATAACTATGAGAATCAACTTGAAATCAAATCATATAAAATAATGAAGACCATCAAAACGTGGTTCAGTCTGGGGGGGGGGGGGAATTTCGTATTGCTAGAATTGGATATAAAAATTTTTTTTTTTTTTTTTTAATTTTTCATGTATCTAATACCACTAAACTTTCTTGTCTAATAATATATTGTGGTTATGTTGCTGAATTAATATGATATTAATGTGGTAAATAGATTTTCCGTATAAATAGTAATTATTCTAATTAAACGAGTCTTTGATTCAAGAATTTTTATTAAAAGTAAAGGTTATAATTTCCATATTATTATTATAATATATATTTTTAATTAACATAATTTTTAATATATGAAATATATATTCACAACTATTAAATTGGGAACTTTCGAAGTATATGCATTGAAAATCCGCTTTTAATTGGTTAACGTCTTTATGTGGAAATGGCAATCTCAGATAATCAGAACTTCGTGTATTAACTGCCAGATCAAGAGCTTGCTGCCAATGTGCATGAGTTGTAGCTACGGAAGACTTGGATAATTAATCTTAAGACAGTTTCAGGTGTTATAAAACTACTTAACCGTTCATCCGGTATTCTGAAGCAATATCTTACAAAGTCCCCACGATTTCCTGAAGCTCATGATTTCCATGACAATTTTTCCTCCATAAGAGTTTGAAAACTTCTCTCTCTGGGTCATGAAATGAAAGATAAATTCTCGAACGCTAAATTATTTCCATCTAGAACATCTTGGAAAAAAAACAATTTTTTCATTTTTTTTTTGAAAAAAAAAATTTCGTTTTTTTTTAAGGTTTGATCGGTCTTTGCAAAGGTGGCAGCGCAGGAATAGCCACCACTCCATCATCATCTCCTTTCCTATGTACCACTAGGTAAAACGGTGTATGTTCGTATATCTTTGTAGTGATATATATAGTTAATTATATATATATATATTTATATATTATAATATTATATATTATAAATAATATATATATAATGTATCTTTATATATATAATATATATATATATATATACTATTCGTCCGAAGCGTCCAGTCATCTATTGATGCGGAGTACTGACCAAATGAGATAAAAAATAAATCAATCTTTTTTCAAATTTCATTTATTATTTTCATTTCCATATATATATATATATTATATTATATATGAAATATATATATATATACTATATAATATATATATATTTATATAATTAATATACATATAGTATATATATAATATTAGTATATACATTTTATGCGCTTGAAAAGCGGATCAATTAAATGAATTAATATTAATATAGTAATCTCTAAATTTGTCGGATCAATTGCGAGCACATTATCAGTATTATTATTAATGTTCACATCTTTCAGCAATTCAAATTCGCGCAAAAATGTATAATGATATAACATACAACACTCATCTCTAAGTTTGTCGCTGAAGCCCTATTTTGAGCGATTATTTTCTCGTATTAAAGCATAGGAACTTTAAAATTTCGTAAGCGAGACTTTGTAAATATATAAATTAATAAAGAGAATTATAAATTCATAATTATTTAGTATAAGTGAAAATACAACATAATTTTACTTTTTTACAAAAGATAGTCCTAAGTTCCTTATTTTAATTAATTGCACTTTATAAAGTATGAATTATGAAAAAATCTTAAACAAAATAAAAAAAAATGTCAAACTAACAGTTTTTCTTTGATAAATAAGTATTTAATGAGAACTATGAAGTTTCTAAATCATTATTCATGGTATGATTATTATTATTATTATTATTATATTATTATTATTTATTATTCATTATATTATTTATTATATTATTATTATTAATTAAATTATAATTATAATTATATTAATATAATTATAATTAAATTATAATTATAATTAATAATTATAATTATTAGTTATTATTATTATTTAATATTATTATTATTATTATTATTATGTATTTTATTTATTATTATTATTATTATTATTATATTATATTTATTATATTATTATTATTATTATATTATTACTTGTTATTGTTATTGTGATTGTATATTATATATTATTAATTTATTTTTATATTATTCATATTATTATTATATTATATTATTATATATTATTATTATTATTATTATATTTATTATTATTTTATTATTATTATAGTAGTTTTAGTTTTACTTCCAAATCCCTAAATATTTCTCTTGATATTCTTAAATTCCTTAATATTAATCTAGGGAATAATTTGCAAAGAAAGTAAGAGCATATTTATATTTATTAGATCCTCACCGGTTTCGTCCGTAAACTCGGACATCTTCAGAGTTTTCATTCTAACAATTGAATGAATATATTAACACTAGATTCAAAAACTTAAATTACAAATTAGATTTTAAATTTGTATTTTCATTATATGTATCTAAAGGACAATACGTTGAACTTTATTAACATGGTTTTAGAGGTTTTATGTAATAAGCCTCAGCTTATTTCAGTTTTGGGCTTCCCATGAGGAGTGTAAAATTTTTAAATGTTTTGAATATCATTGTACAGTTTCGACTATTTAAAATACAAAATGTTACAAAGCCTTAGGAAGTTTAAAACGGGCTGGATATGCCCTATCTGTTATCATTAGGCGTTAAACCATATATGTCGACGTACAGGCTCAGACTCGGACATGCGAATTTGGTAAACGACATGGATTACATGAAGGTTACCTTGTTGAAAGCAGAGAAAGTTTTCTTGTTTTTGTATAGTTTAATTGTATTTTGAATTACTTGGAGTAGAATTTAATGTGGGCTTAAGAATGCCGCGTAGGCATTTTTCCTCTTTATGAAGTGTTTTGCACATGAATTTTTATTACAAATTTAATGGGAACAGAATATTATATATTTTCCTGTTTTTTAAAGAGTTTTGATGGTTTTGTTTATTATTCTCCGTTTAATTTTAAAAGTTTGGTTTACACTTAATAGTCGATTATTCTTTACACTCCAGCTCAAATACTCCCATCGAGCACAATTTTAAGCCCATATATGAGTTTTAACAATTGATTTTTATATTACTTCTGGAAGTAGGATTTTTATTTAAAATAAGACCATATGAGTTGTTTGACTGGGAGGGGGGGGAAAGAGTTCATTAAACTTTAATTTGTGATTTATTAGACCAAATTATATATTATTAGAGATGTTCAGATTGAATATATATATATATATATATATTATATATTATTATTTATATATATAATATATATATTATATATATTATATATTATTATAATAATAATATATTATTAATAATATATATATTTATATCATATATATATATATATAATAATTATATATAGATATATATATAATATATATTATATATATATAACTTATATAGATATATATATATATATATATATATATATATCTATCGCTCTCCAAATGATAAATTATTAATATTTAATATCTATATATTTATCTTTATCTTTATAATATATTACGTGTAACGCGCGGGTTCGAATCCTAGTTCGCATCCTGTAAAATTATAGAGAAGTTCCCCTCCTGAATAGGGCTATGCCCGTGAGGTGTGAACTTTTTTATAAAACAAAATATATAATATATTATATTATATATATAATATATATATATATATAACATATATATATATATTATATTATATATATATATTAATAATATATCATATTATACTATTATTAATATTATAAATATATATATATATATAATGTATTTTAAAATATCAATATTTAAATCTTTAGACAGAATTAAATACATTGTTTGAGATCTACACGACACGACATCTCTTTCGAGACAATCAATTACTTCCCCGAAGAAACCTGCTCATTCAGCAAAAAATCTTTTGACAAGTTTTTTTGCTCGCACAACAGTAAAATACATCAGAAACGTAACTTAAAACTTTTGTTAAGTTCCCATTAAACATACAACACGAACAATGAATTAATTGTGAGCTCAATCATTAATTCTCAGCATAAGGCGAATATCTTGGGCGCATATGATATAGCCATGTTTTGTTCTCTGGACTTGGGCGGAAGTCTTCCAAAGTTTTCAACACTATGGAACTTGCCTGTTACACATCCCAGTAAAATCACACAGTACCTATTTATCCTTACTTTATTTTACCTACCATCCTAAATCTATGACTTTCAATATCTCCCATCCTACAAAAACAATAAATCATTTTGGATATTTAGCCGTCCACTCCACTAATGACTTCCACATAATCCTTAGTGCCTACCTTTCGCAATTCATAATAATTGAAGTATTAGTGCAGCACATTACTTGATCCTGCTCGTCTTGGAAAATGAACCAAAAATTTTAAACCTTTCCTACGAATATATATAGTATATATATATATATATATATATATATATTATAATATAATATATTAATATATATAATATATATATATATATTATTATATATATACTATATATTATATTAAGTATTATATATATATGGCTAAAACTGAGAATTCGTCGACCAAAAAAATTTTTATCTTTTTAAACGATATCGATATTTCTGTATCGATCAACCTTATTTAACTACCCAAGCACCCATAGATAAATGCAACATTTGTTCAGTAATGTTTGAAGGGTATAGAGCAGAGTGCTACTGAAAGAATTTTAAAATATAAATATTATAAATATTTGAAATTTAAAAATAATAACCAGTGATTTGCTTTGGGCGGACATATCAATGACAGTTTTTGAGCAAATTAATGTTTAAACTGTGCATTTATCATTTTTTAGAATTAACAGTTTGATTTTTTTTTTTTTTTAATATATTGCTACTATATTACTAACAGAATTCAGTTCGTTACGGACATGGGCATTCAAAGTCTCAAATATTTTAATATTTTTTAAAAAATCACATTTATGTTACATATTTTTTTAAAATTGAAATATCTTTTCCGAAAAAGTTTTACGGACATCTTACGAAAAAACAATTACAATTTAGGAATCAAGCGTAAAGCTATATTATTATGGGCCGCAGCCGACGACGGACACGGATGGGGACGTTTTCCACACCGTAGGGAGGCGGAGGAACCCCGCGACACCCAAATACCAAAGAGCGGGTTCCGAAGACCCTCCCCGGAGAGGGGGGAATAGTCCTCCGTCGTCCACCGGGAAACCGAGAGACCCCGACTCCGACATCGTTGCGGTTACTGGGTATTCCTTTAGTTTGAAAAACACAAAAAAAAAAAAATATTACTAAAAAATTATTTAAGATTCGAACTTTGAAGCATGGTCCCGTTCCACTAATCTTGGTAGTATCACTATACTTAGCCAATTATTAAAAAAAAAAATAAATAAAATGACGGGTCGTAAAACGAAAATCCTATATATTTTAAAATCATTCCGTTACACTAATTTGATTGTTAGGATCTTTTATACTAATATATTAAAAACAAACAAAAAATTCAAAAACTTACCGAGTGTAAACAGATAATTCACTATATATATATAGATATATATATATGATTAAATATATATATATTATTTATATTATATTATAATTAATATTATAAATATATATTTTATATATTATATATATATATATATACTTATATATATATCTCGAATATCAAAGGTCAACGAAGGTTTCAGTTTTACTATAATTATATATATATATATATATTACTATTAATATTAATATCTAATATATATATATATTCATATATATATATATTATATATAAATTATATATAATTATATATATATATATAAGCTTAATTCAATCTTTCGTCTGATTAAAATCGATATATATGAAATCATCATATATCGATATATTTATATCGGTGATCGTTATACCGAAAACCTATTGAAATATCATTAAAAAAACTTTAAAAAACAAAAAAGCCGCTCATTGTCGGATTTGACCTTAAGGAATAAGTTGACTTCACTTGTGTTGTGCAACACTTAATTTAAAGTTTTTTTTTTATTTAGTACTTTTAAATATTAATTTATGTCATTTAATACATATTTATAATGAGAATGACCTTCAAGGCTTCCTACAGTATTTTCATTGCATTTTACAAGACACAAAGCAGATGGTCTCAGGTAAATAATATATCTCAGTAACAAATTATATAATGGAATCGCAATAAATCAAGGAGGGTTTTTATTTTTTTTTTTCAATTATTCGTCGGTAGAAATATACTATATATAAATTATATAATATATATTAATATATATAATATATATATATTTATAATATATTATATATTATATTATATATATATATATATATATAATTATATATATATATATATTATATATTATATCATATCAATATAGGGGCTCGAGCCGACGGGAAACAGATGGGGACGTTTTCCATACCCCCGTAGAGGGTGGAGGAACCCGCGAACACCAATCCCAAAGACCGGGGTTCCGAACCCTCCCCGGAGGTGGAAATAGCCTTACTTGTCGTTCCCCGGAGGGTCCGAGAGACTCCGACTCCTACCATGGGCGTTCTACCCTTGGGGTACACATAGATTACAAATAAAAAAAAATTTTTGTTAAATATTATATAATATAGATATATATTATATTTATTATATATATAATATATAATATATATTTAAAATATATATATTATATATATATTATATAATATATATATATATATCAAATCCCTCCTTAGGAATTTCCGCTGATCCAAATATATATTTGGTTAATGTACTAGTGCGTTCTCTGATTACATGATGTCAGCTTTAATATAGTATCTATATATTATATATAATATAATTACTAATATATATATATATATATATTATTATTATATATATATATATTATATATAATATATTCTAATTATATATATTATATATATTTTTCATTTATATCGATATATCCAATACTCGATATATCGATATAGTTCGATATATCGAATAATCGAAGCTCAGACGAAAAATTTAATTTTCCCTATATACTATATATATATTTATTATATATATTATAATATATATATATATATATATAATATTATATATATATATAGTATATTATATAGTATATATATATATATACATATATATTATTATATATATATATTAACACCTAGTTCCTCTCCTTGAAAATTACTGCTCGTGAGTGGTCACCCATTTTAAATATATATTACATATATATAGTTATATATATATATATATATATATATATATATATATATATATATATTATTATATATATTTATATTATTATAATATATATATATATTATATATATATATTATTATATATATATATATATATATCTAATTGATTGAGTCATTCTAACGGAAGAATTTACCTTTTCCAAGAACTTGACATCTAATATATTTGAACTCGATATTAAATTCAAGATGATAGAAAAAACAAATAAGACTCTTCAAGCCTTAGCTTATTTATTATTTATTTAAGATTTATCTATTTATTTACTTATTTATTTATTTACTTTATTTACTTTATATTCATTATTTATTGTCTTCTAGATTTAAGCAGAGTGTTAAATTTGAACTCTTAGGAATTTTCATGCATTTAACCTTCATGACATCGGATTTTTTCAGTTTTAATCTTTGTCCCAGTTGACTTATTTGGGACTATATATATAATTATAATAATATATATATATATATATATATATATATATATATATATATATATTATAATATATTATATACTATATGCCAATTACATGACAGTTGGTCCGGTCTCGTCCTTCCAGGTGTGCTCTAATCTGCATATATGTAGTTCACTCTCTTTCTCTCTCTCTCTCTCTCTTTTCTCTCTCTCTCTCTCTCTCTCTTCTTCTCTATATTTAATATATATATATATATATAATATATATATATATAGTATAATATATATATATATATATTATATATATATAAATTATATATATATATATAATATGATGGGGGAAAGAGTTCTCAAAAGCGTATGTTACTGCGTGATGTTAGATCGACCAAAGAGGACAGTGAGTTTTAATGGGCAAACACTACCACTTATCTTTACTCTGGATAATGCTAATGTTATGCCTTGACCTGGTCGAGACAGCCGTAAGTCTACCTTGGTATCTTTCGGTCGATTGTATGAACTTTGAGGTACGTGGAATGTTGGGAAAATATACGAGAGAAGAGAAGACAGAAGGTGATTGGATGTTATAGAAGGTAAATATACATTTCTTTACTGTGACTAGAACAAAGTGAAAGGAATCGGTGAAAGAAGAGTGGGGGTGCAATGTCTGGATGCTTTAGGGAAAGGGAATTGAGAGGGAGAAGAGTTGCGATTGAATGAGTGATGTGACACAGATATGCTGATTTGGTTTGTGTGAGTACTAAGAACCTTCTAATGGTTAAATTTAAGTTTAAGAAGTGAACTTTTTGTGTTGTAACATATGGGTCCATCTAAGGTGATGTGAAGAGAGTATGCGCTTCGAATACTCGATTTGACTCATTGGACGGGGTGAGTAGGGCTTCAGATTGATTTTTTAGGCACTTGGACATGGAGCATAGGGGGTCAAAAAAAATTGATGTATACAGGTGCTTGAGTGCGGTGTGAAAATGAGAGATGGTGGAAGTGTCTAATTTCTGTAGGAGAAGGCATTGAGTAAGTAATAACCTTTCATTTAGAGCATCTAGAGCATTCATAAGTTATACTTGGTTGGTGTATGCTAGATGATGGGATCGAAGTAAAAGTCTGATTATTTTGTGTTGGTAAGAATGGAATGTTTAAGTATTGCATGAATGTTAATAATGAGTAGGTTGGAATTGGACTAATACAGATCATTATGCTGTTCTATTAGATTAGTTAGTTCGCCGATGGATGGTAGGAAAGAGACAAGGAAGAATTAGGAAGAATAAGAGTGAAGCAAGTTGGAAGTTATACGGCAAAAAGTATTTAGGCGAAAACACTTGCCTATAAATCAGAATAATGTGAAAAAAAATGAACCTGACATGAACATGACGCAAACTGAAGGAATGTCCTTTGTGTAGTGCAAGTTAAGTATGTGTTAGTGCTAAGGCACAAGTAGCAGTATCAATATGAGTGTGTGGACATGAAAAGTGTTGAAATATTAAAAGGTAAAAGAGGGTGTGAATGTGCTAAAAGCCAGTGATAGGATCTCAAAGAAAGTTATGAAATATATACATGAGGATAAGGAGGAGAAAAGGCATGAGAAAGTTGCATACGTGGCGAAAAAGTGAGTACTTTGAACAGTTTGAAGAGGATGAATATGGACCTACAGGATTAAGTTGTTCTTCTGGAAGAAGCACGAAGTTAGAAAGAGTATAAGTGAATCTCAATAAACATGATAGGATATGTCTTCGGGCAATGAAATTGATGTGCGAAAGTTGTGGAAGGATACTTCGAAAAATCTGCATAACATTAGCAGAAATGAAGAGGTAAGGAATGAATAGGTATTTTGGGATGAGGAGTAGCCAGGAACGAGTAATAGGTAAGATGAGAAAGTTTTAAAATGTAAATCAATAGTATAGATTGAATACCTGTGAAAGATCAAGAATGGAGAAGTTTGAGTTGATGGATATGAATTATTTTTAAGAGAAATATATCAATTGCCCGCTGAAGCATTGAGGGAGCAGTAATAGTACCTATATAAGGGTAAGGAGCATAACTATAGAACTATATGAGATTAAGCTTGTTGAATTGTTGAGGATTGATATATGTGTATTTGTTGACAGAGTGCATCGAGTATTGGGACTATATTGGCGAAGAACAAGTGCATTTACACAGTGTTAGAGGATGTATATTAAATTTTCACACAAGCAATGAGTGAGAAACTGAGAGGGAAGAAGATAAATGATTTTCAATTTTTACTGTGACTAAAAATCAGACATATGATAGCTTAACAGCGAAAGCCTGTGAGGTGCTTATTAATAGAATTATGAATGATCAAAATACGTATGTCAATAGGACCGGCAAGATAAATGGATTGAAGAATATTTCATATTAATAATGGAGTTAATGCAAGAGTGTGTGTGTCCCGTGCATTTAATTTTTATATGGATGTGGTTATGAAAAAATAGAGTAGAGATTGTAGGGAAAGGTGTTAGACTGACTGGAGAATGAAAGAGATGGAGGTGCCCGGCTATTGTCCTGATGATTTGTTTAGTAGCGAATCTGAAGAAATTTTGAGAGGATTGGTGTTGAAAGGATTGGTAAAGAGGTTTGAAAGTAAATGTAGATAAGCTAGTTAATTAATAATTAGTGATGAGGAGATTCCACGGATGTGGAAATCATATTGGTGAGTGAGCAATTGGAACGATATCTGCAATTTAAACACTTAGGCTATATGTTGGATTGAAAAGTGAACGGAATATGATAAGTGTGTAGAAAGTTGTGATACAATTAGGTTGCTGGCTCATGTAATAATATTGAATCAAAAGGAGTTAAGTCCTGAGTGCACTAGGCTTGTATGAGAAGTATGTGCTACCCGTGTTAATGTATATAGGAAACTATGGTGTGAAATAGAGGATTAGAACCATCTTCATTTGGATATCCTTAGGGGCGTGTCAGAGTGAGAAATGTTAATGGAAATGAACTTGTAGGAGTTGATGTGTGTCTGAAGTTGAGTAAAATGAAGAAAGAATAAACGAGAAGTACTATGAGTTGGTTTGTCATAAGGAGAGTAGATGATAGTCGGTTGTTAAGCGGATATATATTTGGTGAGTGTGCGGAATCCAAACAGCTGTGAATGGAGAGAAATTGGAGGAGTCAGTCAGAAAAAAGTGTTGATTTATAATTGTGAGTTTGTTAAAGCAGAAGAACTAGTGCATAATAGATGAATGCTGGTTTTTGTGAGAGGTATGACTGTGGTCTGGCCAAGTAGACGAACCCCGCATGACAAATACCAAAGTGAGGCTCGCCGCCGTCTTATGAAGCCCTAGGTGGTTTCTCTTTACTTGATATATATATATATATATATTTATATATATATATATTATATATATATATATATATATTATATATATATTTTATTATAATATATATATATATATATATATATATATATATATATATATTATATTATATATATATTATAATATATATATATATTATATTATATATCATTATATATTAGTATATATTATATATATATCTATATATATATTATATATATATATATATAATAATATTAATGGGAAGTATTAATACATATATATATAATAGAATTGTTCCTTTAAAGTACCGTTATTATATCGAACCGAACAATGTATCGATTTTTTTTTATTATTTCAAGGCAATAGTGCGTCAAGGTTGCCCAATAGTTTTTTTTTTTTTTTTTTTTTAACTAATAGAATACCAAGATAAATCGCAAAAGATGAAAGATCCGGGTCTCTTGCCTCAGCGGGGACGACGGGAGACTTCGTCCCCCCCTCGTCCCTCCGTCGGCTCGAGCCTTAAAAAGAATAAAAAATTTTTTTTTTTTTTTAAATTAACAAAATTACATGATAAAAAAAGCAACTTTCGTAATCTCGCGCTCTTTCCTATTGCCTTTTAGCTAACACCGTACACTGCAGTGACTCACAGCAGAGTCCTCCGATTTTCGATATCATGTTCTCTATGTTAACTTTCCTTTTAAAGATAAGTGCCTATATTATATATATAGTATTTATATCGTATATAATATTTATTAATATATTGTATATATATAGTATCTATAATATATACTATATATATATATATATATATATATTATAGTATTATATATATATAAATTATTATATATATTATATATATATAATTAAAAAATTGGTTAAATATTAATTAATCCGGTTTTGTATATAAAATATCTTTAACACTTAATCTTAAATTATTAACTATAGGTTTTAAAGTTTTTAAGTTACCTCTTTTTCTTAATTACGAATAAGAATTTAAGTGAAAAATCACATCATCTTTTAGTTATGTTGTTCCGACCTTGTGGATTCTGAAATTAACTGATAAATTTGTTTGTTTTTAGTTTTCTGTTTTTTAGAATATTTCAAACCGTTCTTGTCAAGTTTGATTATATATTTAAAGTGTACTTATTTTATTACGATCCCTATTAGTTTTTATTGTGTATCTTACTTATTTTCATATATGTTTTAAAAATTTATATACAAGGGGTGCTGGTCGGCACATGAGTTTTGTGTTCGATATTAGCAACTCCGACTAGTTCGCTGTGGTGCCTCCTTCTTTCTGCCACCTCTGTTCTGTGAATTTCTCTTCCATTTCTGTGTTTCCTACTCAATTTAATCTCCCTCACTATTAAGCCCGCGTCTGTGCTCATCTGCGTAATTTGCGTTAGTTGATGTTTTGTTGATTTTAACACCCCCTCCTCGAATAGGTTGCCCGTGAGCGGTGGTGATGTCTGTAAAAAAAAAAAAAAAAAAAAAAAAAATATATATATTAATATATATTATATATATAATATATATATATAATATATATACTTATATATTATATATATTATTAATATAATATATATATGAGTATATATAATATTATTATATATATAATATAGATAATATATAGGCACTTGTCCTTTAAAGGAATTGCAAAAATTCATATATCGACAATCGCACGAACTGCTCGTGCAGCCCAAGCAGGGTACGTGTTAGCTAAACCCCAAGAAGATCGCGAAAGTTTCCACAAGTTGCTTTTTTTTTATCATGTTAATTTTAATATGTTAATTTTTTTATTTTATTTTTTTTGGCTCTTTGATTATCAGCATCAGTTAACTAAAGACCGATTTTATTTTAAAATGACATAATCGAACACATGAACAAGCAAACCTCATAGTGTTAAGACTTGAACTTTTTCTTAATTAGTTAATACTAGTGGGCTATTCGTAAATAATGGAAGGAAATAAATTACTTTATAAGTTTAAGTTTAATGGAAAGTGAAATAAATTAATAACATGAGTTTAGTGAGGTTAAATTACTAATTATAAGTTTAGTTAAATAAGATTTAAATAATATTCAAAAAATAATTAGGATTTGTTTTTTAACATTTTTGAAGATGATAAGATGTGAAGCTCACTTTTGTCAATTAGCGACAAAATTGTGATTTTTTGTTTTACAGTTATACAAGTTCTGAAACAATGAGAAAGGAAAACAAATTATAATCTTGAATGGCTTCACATTTTAACAGAAATTGATGCAGTGAAATTTTTCCAAAAATATATTACTGTATTCCAAAAACTAAATTATGTAACAATGCTCATGAAATGAAAATTGCATTTCGAGAAAAAAGAGCACACGTATGGAAATGTAATGTTTACCCATGTAGGAAAGTTAACAATAGACTATAACAACTATATGCGTGAGATAATATTATAAATATTTATATATATATATTATTTATATATATTATATATATATATATATATATATAATATATATATATAATATATATATATATATATATATATATAATATATATATATATTTATTTTTTACTATATATATGCAAATTACTGAACGTTGATCATTAGAATTATTCTCGACAAGCATCGACACTCTACGACACGACCAATTACTTTTGGAATCGCGTAATAAAGCTTATTACCGAATGTAAAAAAAATCTGAAAGTACGACACTTACAGAAAACAAATTACATATTTTGAATCACGTATAAAGCTTTATTATATGTAAATCGTTTTATTTTGATTTACAACTAACAAACACCCTAGGCCACTAAAATTGAAGTTCAAGGAAACATATTCCCATGGGTGCTCGAGCCGATGGGGGACAGAGGGACGAGTCCCCCCCTTCGTCCACGGGAAGCCGAGAGACCCGACTCCTGATATCTATGCGGTCTCCTCTAGGTTCGTTAATTTTAAATCATAAAACGACTTAATAGAATTAAGCTTTTAGACGCATGTCTCCAATATGTATTTGTTTTCTGTAAGTGTCTACTTTCGAAGATTTTTTACATTCTTGTACTAAGCTTTTATACTCTGATTCCAAATATGTAAAAAACATGGGTTTTTTTTTTTTTTTCTGTAACAAAGCAGACTCCAGGTAACTTTCTAGATTTTTTTTACATTCTGTAAAAGGGAATAAATTTGATTCCAAATTTGTAATTGTTTTTTCTGTAAGTGTCATACTTTTCGAATTCGACTTGCTAATACTATAATATATATATATATTATATATATATCTATATATATAAATATTATATATATGGTAATGGGTATAGTTTTGATAGAGATATGGGTATATATAATATATATATATATTATATATAATATATATATATATTTATATTATAATATATTATATTATATATATAATATATATATATTATTATATATATATATATATATATTCAGAGCGACTCCTGCATCGTGCTCCTCGTGCTCAGCACGAGTTAACATTAAAGAAACGATCTATTTTTGCAAATTTCATAATGTTACGATTAAATTTTCTTATTTTTTGAAATTAGTACATAATAAATATAAAAGATATTACGCAAAATTAAAACGAAAAATATAAGAATAACCCCTATTAAATAACGCTTTTAACCCATTAGTAATGGCGCCATCTCTGCTAATATCAAAGAGCGGGGATCGGAAACGTGTCTCAATTTAAGAGTACTAATTTATAAACTCCATTTTGGTAAATATTATGTTTAAAACTCTACATTTATAATAATTTATAAAAATAAAATTAATAAAGCAAATAGCAATTAATATAAAATCTTAAAATACTTAGAATAATGAAATGAAAACAATATACAGTTACTTATATCATATAAATATTGTATCTATTATAATTGTTAGCCATTCAAGAAAGTATTTACATAAAAAACCTTTAGCAGGAATATCTCAAGCATTTTAAGGTTACCGTTATATTTATATATATATATATATATTATATAATAATACTCTTATATTATAATATATATATTATATACAGGGCCCTCTAACCCTTCTGCCGCCCTAGGCAAAACCATTCATGCCGCCCTAGGCAAAAAAAAAAAATCCACCCTAAGGCATATGTAAAATTCAATATATATATATAGTATTCATATATATCTTATAATATATTCTCTAGTATCTTTGGACATCCATCATATCATGATCATAAATATATGATATTAAAATATACTATTATAATATATATATATATTATACTATATAGCAATATACCCAGTATATATATCACCTCCATAGAAACAATTGAGTTCATACTTATTATATATATATATACTATATATATACGACGGTTATTATCAATACTGATTATTACTCCTATATCCGAGCACTCGTTCAAATAAGAAATTATATATATCTAGATAGTATAGCGACTATAGATACCTATTCTTCATCACACTCTCACCTTCTATATAATCCATATCTCCATGCTATCTCATCGCATGCTATACAAATGCATAAATAATTATATATATCACATCACTAATGCTTCTATATAATACTCCTTCATCCTCTAATTTCATATTAACTGCTATCAATCCGCCATCGAGTAGCTATCCTCTCACGCTTTGACATCGTCATAATAGGTAACAACTATCACACGTAATAATAATATATTATATTCACACCTGCCCAACATTCATAATCACGACCTATGAACTACTCGCAAATTCCACTATACGAATTCACGTCGCACTCATAGCGATCATAAAATAATCGTATTCCACTGTTTAAGACTTGATTTTTATTATTTTGGCCCTTGAACTATTTAGCTACTCATAGATTTTTAATTTTAAAATCAATTTTACATTACTTTTTTTTTCATTCGTCGATATATTTATAGGTGTAAAGGCGTTCAGTGTTTTCTAACTTTATGATTTTTACATATTTACCTCTAAATATGTAAATACGATTTAACTTTTTAACATTGACGGTTTTAAATTTAGGTTTTAGTTTGTGAATAATTTTAACCTGATTTCACGTTTGTTCTTTTTTTTGTCTGTTGTTTGTCTTTTGTTGCGTATGTGCACTGTAAGAGGCAGATCTTAACAGCGCGCCTACATTGACTTTACTAAACATCTGTGCTTGCCATCAACTCTGCATCTGTGGAAATACCCCTCTCTCACTCTAACCCTAACTTTATGCTCCTGTCTAGACCCAGTATGGCAGAATTATCTCTAACTCGTTCTAATATGTCCAACTATGAACTTATTTCATAATTTCGTCTAAAGGGTGGA
>JABUQX010049476.1:0-5000 GCA_015478945.1 Trachelipus rathkii | reverse complement strand
TATAACTGGATTAATATAATATTATAATATATATATATATATATATATAACTATATTATATTATATATATAGTATATAATATATATAGATATAAAATTATACATATATATATATGCTATATACTATATAGCCTATATATATATAAATAATATATATGATATAATATAATAATATATTAATTATAAAAATTTTTTTTAAATATATATATTATATATATATATATATTTATTTATAAATCATATGCGTATTAGTATATATATATATATATATATATATATTATATATACTATATATATGACCTGTTATGTTATTACTCTTCCCGATCCTCTCCGTCAGTTTTTTTATTTCATTTTTTTTTTATATATGATAGTATAATACTAATCACTGAATTTAAGTGGGGAAACGAACATGGGATTTAAAAATTTTAAAATATTTTAACTAAAGATTTAAAAAAAAAAACATAAATGGAAAAAGTCATTGATTAGAGAGAAACGAAATGTAACGAAAGTGAATGGGAACGAAATTTTGTTGAGGGTTAATTTTTAAGCATAAAAACATTTATGAAAAAAAGTATTTGCTCAATAATTTTTTACAATTAAATTAGAAAAGGCAAAAAAGAAATATCAACATGTCTAAAATAAAATAAACCTTAAATAATGAAATTAATAATAAGTGCTTATTAAGTTTTTATTATTATTTTTGAAAAAGTATAAAAATAACGTATATATTGTGGACTATTATGCAGATAATCACTATTATGGCAGAATGCCTAAAGGCTAAAAAATCTCGAAGTCTAAGTGGAGAAATTCAAATGGGTGAACGTTGCGTGACTACTATAACTTATTTGTAAAATGTCAGTTTATGATTTATTATGCTAACTTTACGCTTAATTAAAACAGAATTAGCATCTGCAATATTTTATGCAAAATAAAATATATCAAATAATAAGAAATGAAATAAAGCCCAAAACATGGCAATAAAGCAAGATATAATTGTTTATAGTGTATTGTCAATTGTGTAGCGATAAAAAAAAATGTTAGTACGTATTGAAATCTGTACGTAAAACGTAGCTTGAGTATTAAAACTGCCTCTAAAAAAATTTTTGTTCATATATTATTGACGGAAAATTTTATTGAGAAAGTATATAAATATCCCGTTCTGTCACTACAGTAGATTATACAACTTCTTCATGGTAATGAACGTACACGAATTTCATCTTATTTACCCGAAAATAACGTATCCATAAAGTAACCATGCTAACTAACCTCACTCACAAATAAGGCACCTAACTGGTAACCTAACCTATCACAACCTAAGGTAACCTAACCTAAAGTATCTAACCTATCACAACCTAAGGTAACCTAATCTAATGTTTCACGTCACCTCTGTGGGGAGCTGAGCACACTACCTTGGAACAATGGCTAAAGTATTGTTATAATTTCATTAAGTTTCCAACTTAATATTTTTTGGTGACTAATTTGTTACTGGCCACTCTGTAGGTGAAATGTTTATGATTAATGAACATCCCGGACACGCCTTTCTAAATAAGCGAACTAAACTACTTTTTTTATTTATTGCAGTTCTAATTTTTAATTTTCTTTTAACATGATATCGTGAAAAAAAAATTCGCATTCCCATAACAATTTCATATATTTAACAATTAACTAGTATTTCAACTAGTCTTTTCTCACACAACAACCACACACACACCCAACACACACACACACACACACACACCACACCACACACACACACACACACACACACAACAACATCACACCACACACACACACACACACAACACACACACACCACAACACACACACACCAGCACACACACACACCACACACACACCACACACCACATCACACACACACACACACACACACACAACACACACACACACAACCACACCACACACCACACACACACACCACACACACACACACACACCACACACACACACACACACCACACCCACAACACACACACACCACACACACACACACACACACACACACCACCACACACACACACACACACAACAACACACACACACACACACACCACACACACACCACACACACACACCACACATATATATATATATTATATTATTATATTTATATAATTAGTATATATTATATATATATATAAATATAATATATTTATAATATTTAAATATATATATAATTATATATTATGACCTTTTCTGTTTTACAACTCCGTCAGTTTTATATTTTTTTTTTGTTTTTTTCAATATATTGCTACATATAGATACCACAAAAGAATTTCGTGGTACGACTATGAATTAAAAATCTTTATTCAGACCATTACGTTTCTACGGATCCGTAAAAACATTTCTAATTTTTTTTTTTTTTTTTAAACATAAGGACATACCAAGAAACCGCAGATGATGCAGGATTCGGCCTCTTGGCCTTCCGGGAACCACAGCGATAGGACATTTCCCCCTACCGGGAGGTTCTCCGAACCCCCGCTCTTTTGTATTTGGGTGTCGCGGGTTCCTCCGCCCCTCCCCTACAGGTATGGAAAACTCCCCCCCTCTGTCCCCGTCAGCTCAAGCCCCCTAATTTTTTATTTTTTTATATTTCTTATTATATTTTTTTTACATATTTTTAATAAACTTTATACGCTGATTCCAAATATGTATTTGTTTTTCTGTAAGTGTAAATTATATTTAAATTTATGAAAAATGTTTTTTTTTTTGTTTTTTTTTGTTTTTCTACATTTATATATTAAGCTTAATACGCTGATTCCAATATGTAATTGGTTTCTGTAAGTGTCTACTTTCCGAGATCTCATTTTAAAACAAAATTTAATACAAAAATGTGATTTTTAAAAATTATTTAAAATACTTTCGAACTTTTGAATCATTAGGTCCGTTACACTGAAATTCATTTGTTGGTTCAATATATAGTAGCAAAATATACTTAAAAAAAAACAAAAAAATTCAAACTGACCATTAGTGTAAACAGAAGGCCTATATATATATATATATATATATATATATTATATTATTTATATAATATATATATATATATTAAAATTATATTATTATTATATATAATATATTATTTATATATAAATATTATATATATCACCATCCACCATAGTCATACATCGATATAAATATATCACATATACTTAATAAATCTATAGCGACAAAGTTACTTAACGCCCACACGAACGGACTCGATCCAAAAAAATTTCACACAAACGTAGCATTCAGGTTTTCAGTACATTTTTTCACCGAGTACAAGTTACAAGTAAAGTACTCTAAATTGTTCAGCTCCAGATACAAGTACAAATACTCTGAATTGGTTCAAGTAACAAGTAACCAATACAAGTAATGTTCAAGTACAATTCATCTTCACAAACTTTAAGGAAACTTCACTTTGGTTTTTATTTTTTTTATACACGCAATATATTTGTATGCAACGATATTTAAATCATATATATAATATATATATATATATATATTATATTATATATATACATTTATATATTATAATATGTATATATATATATATATATCTATATAATTATAATTTTTTATATATATATATTCATAGATATAAATTAAGTATATATACATATATATATTTATACTCATATATATGTATATAATATATATATATATATATATATATATATATATTAATATATATACTATATATATATATAATATATAGATATATATATATATATATAGCATTCATATCATACATCACCATCACTCATCATCTCAATCATCTCATCATCATCATCTCATCATCTCTCAATCATCATCACATTCCCTCATCTCATTCTCTTCATCATCTCTACTATCATCTATCATCATCATCATCTTCAGTCATATCATCCTCATTCATCTCATCATCATCTCATCGTCCATCATCATCATCATCATCATCATCATCAGCACTCATCATCATCATCATCTCCATCATCATCATCATCACATCATCATCATCATCATCATCATCTCTCATCTCATCATCATCATCATCATCCATTCTCTCTCCCCAAGACTGGAGGCAAGCGTGCGTAAATATACGTGAAACATAATAAATAGTATCAAGACTATGAGCAAGTAGAATAAGAATGACCAGCCTTACTCGCCCCTTTATTACCAATTATGAACCGTCGCAGTCAGACCAAACTCCCACCCTGAGCTTCACAAGGACACGCACCTTGACCCGCAACTATTGACCTCTCGTCAAAGTTGGATTCCTTGGCCCAGGGGTTACAACCATACCCTCCCACGAAATCCCACCATTCATGCTTATTATCACCTTATGCTTCTCGTCTCTGCCAAACTCACCTTTCTTCTCAGGCATTCCTTTTCTGACTCATTCCACTTTTCTTCTGCTCTCCATCGCGTCTATTCCAACACACTTACCATCTTATCATCCGTTAACCGACCAGTCTGTCTCCAATCCATTCCACATGACCAAACCATCTAACATCTTGCATTTCATCTCTTTACCCCAGTCCACACCAAACAACTTCAAGACTTTCTCCTCAATGTTTATCTGTTCTTTCACACCATAACACGCGCACTAGAGTTGTCCCTCTATCAGACAGCCAATGTCACTTTTAGATCTATTCCTCTTATCCCCGACGTTAGTCTCCTACTACTATCCATTTACACGGTAAAAATATTGGACCCTCAGTAAAGACCCTAGCGCACACAACACTTAGTCCCTTGAAAAAACAAAAAAAAAAAATCCACCAACGATCTAACTGCACTATCCACCTTAAAGCCATATCACACTTTCCTACTCACACTCTGCATCAATCCGCCCCTTTTCATTAACATATACTTTAATATTTAAATCTCAACACTTTCACGCTGCTCATCCATTAACAAAACTTCACACCTGAGTCCTGTCCTCCACTCACAACCATAACCTTACTCTATTCTACGATTACTTTCAAACCCTTCTTTTACACCCCTACCAAATCTCTCTACTAC
>JABUQX010049475.1:15000-63767 GCA_015478945.1 Trachelipus rathkii | reverse complement strand
CTCTCTCTCTCTCTCTCTCTCTCTCTCTCTCTCTGAGATAATTTTGGTTCTTGTCCAGTTTCTATTTTTAGAAAAGGAACATTTTTATTCAACATCCTAAAACTATAAATTATAAAAATCGAGCTCCTCGCTATATTTAACGAAAATAAAGCGAGAGAGATATTGAATGCGGATGTAATTACAGGCTAAGCAAACCAGGACAATGATAAAACGAATGTGGTTTATGACATCTCAAATTGATAATAAGGGAGTGGACGTACATTCGCCAGAGCAAAATTGGAAAAAGATTGCTCTACGGACGACTGAAATCTCAGTTCTTGAACTCTTGCTGCAAAATATCAAGAAATTTTAAAGGATTAATCAGATAATGTCGAAAATTTTATGAAATTAAAAACACGGTGTTATTTTATCGCACCTAAACAAGACTTATCTTGCAACTATGGCAACTATTATGCATTTTTTTTAACCACAGGCAACCAATAAATAATCTTACAAACCGATAATCAGTAATAGGCTATGGAAATCAAGGGGAAAAATAATAGTGTGTGTGTGTGTATGTGTAGGTATATTAGGGTGTGTTTGTGACCAGTATATTGGAGTGGTGTTATCAGGTGTGGTTTAGCTTCGCATGTTATGCGTGTTAACGTTGGTATGTCATCCTGATGTTGGATCTAAGTGCGGTGTGTGCGCGACAAAAAAGATAATGGATACTTAAAGGGAATTAATTTTACATAGCAAATTGTCTTCACATTATTACATAAAAAACAATAAATCAATAAAAAACAGGTAAAACCTGTTTTGGCACGTCTATTGTTTTTCTTTTGATGTCCTTTTGGAATTGAGATCAGATTATTGCTGTGTGCTTTGTTCCCTCTTAAGTTGTCCTGTATAGTATACACCACAGTATAATATTATATATATATTATAAGGGTGATATCCTATTAAATTGATATATATTATATAAAAAAGATATATATTGTATTATTTTATTAATAGTCATAAGTATATCTTGTGTATATATATACACTACATATATATATATATATATATACGGTATATATATATATATTATATATATATATATATATATAGATATGTAGTAATATACCTATATATACATATATATTATGGTAGTATATGTTATATATGATATATATATAATATTATATAATATAATATGCTATATAGATACCAGGTAGTTATATACTATATGGGTAGGCTTATTCATCATATTTGAAATACCTTATCATATATTCGGATATATATATATATATATAAATTAATATAATATATATATATAAATATTATTATATATATACATTAATATATATATATATAGTATAGTGTATTCAAATTGCGAACGTAATATTTTTTTTTTTCAAGCAAATATATTCATTCAGTTCATCCTTGTCAGGCATAAACTTTTGCTTATACCTTTTCGTATTCAATCTTTGATTTCAAAATTATTTCTGTTTAAAATCCCACGGTATAACGACAAGATCATTATAGGTTGGATCTCTTTTTATATGGACCTCTGGCTAAATGGTATTGAGATTTTGACCTGGATCGATACCTTATTTTATATTGGTAATTAAAGTCATTGTTTAAATCAGTCATCAGATTAATATAGTAATAGTATATATATATATATAGAGATAAATATATATTATATATATACTATATATATGATACGGTAACGAAACTCTATCTTTAGTATTCTATATATATTACTACATATTATTATTGACTAAACTACTAGATAATTTTGATGTATATATATATATATTATTATATATATATAATATATATAATATATATATATATATATATATATTATAACTGGATAAAAATTTCATGTTTTTTTAAAAAACAAAACAAAAAAAAACTGGTTTATTTAAAAAAAACAAAACAATAAAAACGCAATGTGTATCAGTTTTTTCGTGGGCCCTCTTATATTGGGTTTTGTCAGCTTGGACCTGGTTTTGGTTGTTTTAAATAAACCAAATATTTTAAAATTAATTGTGCCTATTATAGTATTTAGATCATTCATTCTAATGTCCTTGATAAGTTGATGCCAGAGACTATATAGCTTCCGAAAACAGGGTGCAAAAACAAAACATTTCTGGCCACTTTTCATTTAGAAATTTGAGATAAAGTGGGTGAATATTTTCATTACAGAATGCGCACACACCACACCACAGATAGTATAATGAATATTCCAGTATAGATTTACTTATATAATTATATATAGTACTACTATTTTACAATAGAAGCAAATAAAAGGACATATATAAAAAAGTTTCTATATTTCGTTTAAACTATTATATATATATATACCAATTTAAATATATACATGATAATATAACATATATAAAAAAGTTTTATATTTCGTTTACTATTAACTAAATAAGTACCACGCGAGTACACAAAATGTGAATGATAAGGCATTTTATTGACCCAATAACTGGTGAAATTGGTGATGTGGACGAGTGTGACCTAATGGGTCACATGATGTGCAAAAATGGTCGCTGCATTAATACAATGGGGTCTTTCAAATGTGAATGCAATCCTGGATTTAGATATGATGAACCAAGTCACACATGTATTGGTAAAGTAGAGTATCAGAACAAAAATAGATCTTCTTCGATAACCAAAACGGCTAAACACTCTTTTCTCTTTATCGCTTAAGGTGACAAAATGCTACTAATCTTCACTATTTCATTTATTTACCTTACACCTCTTGATATTTCTTGACAAAACATTTTTTTCAATTATAAAATGTGACCTCTAGATTGCTTCTCCGTTACTCACTTTATGGTATTCTCTACGACTCAGAGTACTGTTCTTGTTATAACTTAAGACATCTTGCTCATAAGAACTGACTGTAACTGTTTACTCAAAATTGCCCGCTAATTCTCAGATCTAGTAAATTCTACGATTCCCGGAGCTTATTCTCCTCTTAACATTAACCAATTCACTTTCTTCGTTCAAGTCAAATATTTGATTTTATATCTCCCCTCTAATCTTTTACTTTGTTAAAGACTTTCTTAACATTTACGTAGGTGGAATGGTTTCTATTGGTCACCAGAAAATGCTATTTTCTCATTATGAATGTATAGAGAATTCTCCTTGCAGACTGGTTTGTGTGGGAAAAATTACTTTAGAAGCTTAGATTTCATGCTTCTCCTTACCAAAGCTCAAAATTCGAGACAATGAAGTGTGTGCTGGATGTGTTTTTCGGTTATGTATACACAAAGTGATAAGCATCTATTAATAAATTTTATGCGATATTGCTTCATGTGACAATTCATTATGAAAAATATGTATTGTGGTCGGTTCAAAAAACTTGTTACTTCTTGATTGATCCCTACCTGGCAAACGCTTCTTTTAGTTATAGTTTTTCTGGCTTTTATAAACTTCAGACCTTTGTTCCCTTCTTTTAGAAGAGTCAAAACATCTCATTTCAGACCTGTGCTTGACTAAAGAAATGGAGACACCCAAATGTCAATTCTCATTCATCCAAACTGATCCTTTTTAATAAATACCCTATATCGCCTCTTAAGCCTCTTAATTTCTTTCTAAAGAATTTGGAATCTATCACCATATAACGTGTGAATTAAGATATTCTGGAGTATGAAAATCCCATCTTTAAATCTCTAAATCTTAAATCTCTAGATAGATTGCTAGTTAAAGTTCTTCTGTAATGGGCGGCTCGTATGTGAAAATTGATTACTTTTCTTCGCTTCTTTACCATCTCTATATTCTCTCTCAGTTCTCTCCTAGTTCTCTCTCGTAGTCTGCCTGGGTGGTGCGCGTACGTCTTGCTCCTCTTCTGGCTCTCTCTCTCTCTGCTCTCGTCTTGCCAATATATGTGTGTATATTGCAACAACTTCAATGGCTCTTTCCAATGTATATGCGTACCAGGATATGTTATAACAGCTGACCGATCTTCCTGCATTGATCGAGACGAATGCATACGATCACCCACTATTTGCAATAATGGCACATGTATTAATTCCATGGGGTCATATCAGTGTAAATGTTTCCAAGGCTTTAAAGTTGGACCAAATGGCGATTGCATTGGTGAGTAATGTATATGTGTCAATAAGCTATTTCAATTTTCGCTTTCTTTAAAAGCTCTCTTTCTGCAAAACAATAACTTGGTTAGCCTTAACATAAATACATATACTACTATAACTATCAAATAATATAAACTATCAATAATATAAATACTCAACAATAACTATAAATGCTGCCTCCTTTCTATTCTTTGACGTTCATAGAACAATTTCATTGGTTGTTCTTTACCTCATTCTCTAGTTTTCTCTTTGTATCTCTCTCTCTCTACTATCTTCTTGCGTACGTCTCCTCATCCACAAACGTCTCGTCTTTTCTATTATATTGATCGGCAACGAAACTCAATTTTATTATTATCTATTCTCACACTTTCCTCTCTCGAAGTCTAATTCTTCGAAATTTACAACATTTCATTCATTCTCTCTATCTTCTAGACAAAATCCTCTACTTAGAATACTGATCTCTTCGAAACAATACTTAACATTCTTCTCTCTATTCCTCTATACTTTCTCTCTCATACTTCTCATGTTACGATGCTTATCTATACTATTATTGAAATTTTTGCGCAATCTTTATACATGCGATCCCATCCTTAATTGACTTCGTTATTTTATAGTATATATATCGTTATATATATGATATTATGAAGTTGCTATATGTTGTTATATAAGGATTAAACTACTCATAATCTAATGTTATATATTCCTTAAATCCTATAATATATATTATTAATATAGTAACGGTCATGAGTTTATTTATATCAAGTATTTCTGTTTATATTTTTCTATCTACTCACTCTCAAAACTACCTTTTCTTATTATTTCTGTATTTATGGCATTCCTATATGCAATATTATACAGATAGCCCCATAATACAACTCTCATCTACACTCATATTCATTACTATCTCATATATATATATGTTTGTCAATATATTTGTAAAGTAATTTTCGATAGAACCAGACGATGGACTCAAACGAGCAGATATTTGAGACGAATGATGTGTTGTCTCTGATTAAAATGGTACGCCGTGGCCGGAATGTTGAAGGGCAGTTGTACGTTCATCATGTGAGATGCACCTCTGACTGGTTCACATATACAGCGCGAGTATATTGCGTGTAGATATCAACGTTTCGTCCGAGACATTAACGACTACCTTATCTTAGATATTCTAATTTGCATATATATGTGTAATTAAAGTATACATTCTCACGTTGTTCGCATTGAGATGATTAGCTTTGAGAATCACGATCAATATTCATACAATCTTAATTTACTCTCTCAGTCTCTCTTTGCCTAAGATTAATTCCTTTAGAGACATATAATTTATAAGTTTCGGTCTCTATGATCTCATTATCTATACTTAAACTTCACTCCAGAACACCTGAATATATTATCGTATATTTTTAATCCTAGAGAGCTCTTTAGTATAATACTGTTTCCCTTTGAGAGAAAGAAAATGCAGAAACAAAACTTCTAGTAATCTTTTGGAATCTTCTCGTTCTCTTTTGTTGTATATGTCCCTGATAGGCCTTCCTCGTCTTGGCATCAAGATGTGAGTACTATATCTTGTCTCTGTGATGGTAAAGAGAAATCTTTAAATATTTAATATCAGTTAAAAGATAACAAAAACCAGACTTAATTCTCTAGTCTGTCTCATTTTATTTCATGATGTTAAACTATTGCACAATCCTATCTTGCAATCATAACATTAACTAAACAAGAGAGTTTCAAATATCTTTCACCTTATTAGATGGTTAGATATTTCGTGATAGACTGTCCGAACAGCGCATCTTTGCGACACTGAATAGCGTGTACGTTGCTAGCAGCACAATTCATGCACAGAGTTAGTCTTCAAATGCTTAGCTATGTCCTCCAGCGATTGAACTGAATCCTGAAAGTAAGCCATCGCTCGTATTGAGTACGCGGCATATAATATCAAGCGATTCAAGAGCACGTTGTGGTGGAATTTAACAACTTATAAACAAATTACTTTAGTTTGTGAGTTCTCGTGGATAGTACTATTATCATACACTATAAATAATTAGGACCTATGAGTGCATCTACTAATTACATATGAATATTGGCTACGTTATAGTAAATCCTCATTATGATAAATAGTACTGTCTATAGTTGTATCTTTTATTGTAATACCATTGTTCATTAAACCTTATTATATTCATACTATTTATTCAGCCCTATAACTTAAAAACTCATAAAATAGTTCTTTACCTATATAGCCCCTTATGTATATATTGATAATACTTGGAAGTTTAGTATATGGTGCACCGACTCTCTCGCTTCATGCGATTCGAGTTTGCGCTACACTCCAATGTAAATAGTTTCCCCTAGGTTCACGCAATTTACCTGCACATTACATTTTGAATTGAATCAATTAAATCATTTTGAATTCTAACACCGGTTACTTTACACACTGTAATTCTCTCGTTTTCTCTATGTGTACATCATACACTGCGCACTACACCAGTTCAGTGTTGAGGAAGAGTGACGAGGAGTGGGCGGTGCGGATCTCTCGTCCTTCTCTATATGACATACGTCGTCTCTTAATTCAGCTTAATCCATTCCTCCCCAATATTTAGTTCTCATGTCCATTCACCAGCCCCATCCTCATGATTGAATTCGGTGTAAGCTGCTCTAAGAGTAATGTCCTCTTTGTTCTGAATTCACCACATTCATCTATCTTGTCTCATCATTTTGTGTTTCGTGTTACCATCCCTCGTATTTCTTTACACATGTAGTGTGACCTATATAAGAAATAATTGGAGATTATGATTAATTATTCTCATATTTTCTTCAGTTTCACCACACAATTTCATTATTTATGCCATATCTTGATACCTTTGTTATCTTTCCACTAGTAGCTATTATACAATCTAAAAAAAGATTATTATAAAACCTCCCATTTTATATCTCACAGATAGTCCGTAAAATTTGCAAACATTATTCTGAGAGATCATTTCAATCATTTGTGCCGTGCAAACCTTATATTTTTAAAAAAGAGAGAGCTACTGAATCGTCTTCACGACAACAGCCTTTTTAAACTAGTAATTATTTTAATTTCTAACTACTCTCCTTCAAAAACTTTTGTATAAGTTCTCGCTGGAGTTTGACAAAAAAAAAATTTTCACACAATATGCACTACCGTGTTCAGAGGTTGTAAGTGTGAGAGTTACTCCTATCCTGGTGCTTGTCTGTTGACCCCTACCCAAAGCAACGTGATATCCTTTTAACGTTCCTTTTGCACCCTTAGACATCTTGCTTTTAACTTCTAATAGAAAAAGTTGTTAACTACGAAAGTAGCTTATATTGCTTTCCATGGTAATAATTCTTCCAATATATATTATATATATATATATATTATATATATAATAATAGTTATATATTATAATATATTTATATTAATATATAATATTATAATATTATTATATATTAAATATATATATAATTTTATATAATATATTAATATATATATATATATATATATATAGATATATATATAAATATATTAATATAAAATAAAGGCTAGTTATCTATGATTACCAACCGACCTCCCGTGTTTACATTCTGTATATAGAATAAGTTGTTTGAGTTTCTGGGGATTGAAGACGATTGTAATTTTTGAACCCATAGTCCCTCTATTAGCTTACTCGTAGTATAGATTATAATATAAAATATTCAGTTTAAATTTTATCTTTCTTATAATTACTATTATATTAATTAATATCGATAATGTATAAATATTTTGATTTGCATAAAGAATAGAAACTCTAAATATTAAATATTTTAAGGCTAAGACCATTAATGTTTCAGCCGAATTTTGAATGAGGAAGTTGGTGTCTCCATCTAGGCCCTATTAGGTCGAGGAGAAAGTGGCTATCACGATCTATAATGAGTTGACATATATACGTAAAGCCAGGTGTATATGCAAAAGAGTGGAGATCTGCTATAGTTATAATAACATGAATGGCTCCTTCCGATGTGAATGTCCAATGGGTTATGTCCTTGATGGGTCTGGTCGGCGTTGCGTTGGTAAGTGTACGGATTATATGTTAATCGATGTTCATGAGAAAACAAATGGAACATTTCAAATTTGTAATTGTGGGATCGATTTAATCATATAGTCAATTGTTTCTGGAACATAAATGTGATCTCTTTGAAAATACTTAACATTTGCTATCCATTTGATATTACTTTTCTTTCAGATGACAACGAGTGTGTTGTCAGAAATGTTTGCGGAAATAGAAAACTTGCTTAAAGTTTCTCTTTTGTACACCTATGAAAGTTTGAACATTCAAATTTAAATTGTAGACTTCAATATCATAGAATAATTCTTTAATGACGCTCTGAGATATATGTACGATCGCTGGCTCTCACTTTCCAAAATACCTCTGACATTTATTTTTTGTCTACCTTTTATGAGTTGTAAAGTTATAGTAGGCAACACATATACTTTGTCAGATTGTTGTTGGAAACTGAGATGAATTATTGACAGCCTGATTTTCTAGGTCTTTATTTATTAACTGTTGAGGACAGAATGCAGTATTATGGGTAAAGGATTTGCATTTAAAGCAATAGTATTAAAGTTTTTTATCTTTACCAAAGCATGTATCAGCGTCATGCCCTATACCAGGGCAACGTGTACAGAAATTTAACTCTTTGGCTCTTCAAAAAAAGACAGCTATGATTTAATATTTTTAACATGCTCATATTTAACAAAAATATTATCATCATGGAGGATACTGTGGCAATCTTAGATTTTAAAAATCTTCAGGCGAATGAATTGCTAGCTTAAATCTAATATACAAGTATATCTTTAGCTTTTAATTTTGTTACTAGTATTTTGATTGAAATATCAGTGGATATAAAGATTTTCTTAGAAGTAAATTCAGCAATAATGTGAAGTATATCTTTTTTGTGGTGTATATTTGCTCAAACATCCTGGGAAAATAGTTACTCATAAAAAAAATTATATTGTATTCTTTTTTTCAAAAAATCTTCTGGATTCCCAATTTGACTCACTATAAAAATTGTGCAGAAAATTTTAGTTTCTGAAAATCAAATAACAATTTTTTCTAATTTCACGGTTTTAGGGCTCATATTTATCTGATTTATTATTTATAAAAGTTTCTGTAAATTATGATAACTAATACTTTGGATATTTTTAGACATGTGAAGATGTCGATGAGTGTAATGAACTCGGTCATCAGTGCGCCTTCAGATGTCACAATGTCGAAGGATCTTTCAGGTGCATTTGCCCCTATGGGTATGCTCTAGCTCCAGATGGGCGACACTGCCTGGATGTAGATGAATGCCAAACTCCCGCCAATAATTGTCGATATTTATGCAAAAATTTAATTGGTACTTTCATGTGTATTTGCCCAGAAGGACTTCAGCAGGTATATATATAAAATCTTCAGTACATATAAATATTCTAAAGGAACCTATAAATATCCTATTTAAACAATTTTCTATTTCAATATAGATTGGAATGAAGGATGAGTGTGAGGATGTCAACGAATGCGCAATCAATCCCAACATATGTCGTAATGGACGATGCGTCAATACACGTGGCTCTTACCAATGCGATTGTTACGAAGGTTTCGAAGTGACGAGAGATGGCAAGCAGTGCCTTGATCGAAGAGAAGGATATTGTTTCAGACAACTCGTTGGTGGCATGTGCTCGCTCGGGCATGTCGGCATCGACATCAAGCGCGTAGAATTTGTAGTAAAGTATTACAGATTCGGTAGTGTACACTCAAAATTGACCTTAAAAATGATTACTCAATGATCGACAGAATATGTTCTGTTAAGCTTACAAATAAAAAATATAACGAAGAAGTGTATATAAATATATTCTCAACTAATATAATACGGTAATTAAAATATTTAACTTTTAATTTAATATTTGATTATTACATTATCCGATCAGTATTTATGCTTTTTTTTTAAATTTCTCTCTTTATATATCTAGCCCGAGCTTTTCACTCTTCGGTCTAGTTTCTTTTCTGTTAGTTCCTTAGCAGTTATTGTAGACTGTCACAATTCATACTTTAAATATATAAATATTGGTGCTTCGCAGGATTCTACCCTATCCTATCCTATCCTATCCTATCCTATCCTATCCTATCATATCCTATCCTATCCTATCCTAACTCTCTTCCTACTTATATTTAATAACCTTTTTTCCATTACTTCATCACCTATCCGCTCTTATACTGACGACCCCACTATTCATTACTATATTTATTTTGATAGACATACATTTCAGCAGCAATTATTCCACAAAAGGAGGGTGGCATTGAGGCAAGTAACCTCGATTCTTTCTCGAATTTTTAATTTGGGGAATGGAGAATATTGTTGTTTAGACTGCCTAAAAAACTCATTTAATTCATCTTTTTACTCGATATAATTTTTCACATAATTTTAACATCTTCAAAAACGAACAACTCAAACCCCCGTTTGTTCTTAATATTCTTAGCATTTCTTTTGGGGGTATTCTGAGGGCTCCTTCAGAATCAGAACTGCAAAGCTGGTAAATCTTTTTTACAGGATTCGATTCCGGCTCTTGCTCCAGCAATTTAAAATATGCTGCTCCGACTCCAACCTCGGCTTCAAAACTTTAAAATTTCTCTGCTCCGGCTCCGGCTCCGGCTCCGGCTCCGGCTCCGGCTCCGGCTCCGGTCCGACTCCGACTCTGAACCTATTTTTTTTTATAATTTTTCGCTCAGTTTCCACCTCCGGGTCCACCCTAAAGAAAATTCGAATCCAACTCAATCAAAATTTAATTTCGGCTTCGGCTGCCGGCTCTGGCACTCTTTTTTAGCATCTTTTAGTTACCTTTTTTTTTAGCATTTCTATCATAATTGTGTTCAAGATCCCCAGGGCCTGGAAGGATTTTTTGGGGAATGTTTCCGTCCATTGGCAGCCTGGGCAGCGTCGAAGGCAGAAGAACTGTGAAAACCACTCAGAATCGGATTGATGGTCAGGTTGGATTGTCTGCGCGGGTAGGTCTTTAGTGTACGGGGGAAGATTTGAAATTCGAGTCATGTCGGCAGGCTGGATTGGTAAATTTCCATTCATTTCATTAGATTTTAACGTTTGATACGTAAAAAACCTAGGGTTTTGTCGACAGGTACGGCTCCGAGGTTAGCCATGAATTTAAGGTCTTCCGGAACAGACCGTATTTTGATGGTTTAGTCCCAATAAGGGGGCGGAGACTCAAAAGGGGATAAATTTTATATCTATGGTTCCGTGAAGGTTTTAATGACGGGCAGAGTCATTTTCGAGATGGTTTCCACTACGCGTTATTTATCGTGATTGCGATTACCCTAGTACGAGAGGCCGGTCGAAGTGAAATTCGACTTTGTCTACAGAGCTGCTGCGCTGGTTGGCCCTTTTAGACAGGAATGAGATGCTCAGCAGTGCGCACTCATTGAATTGTACAAAGAAAATAATAATCCAATACGAATATGCTTAATAAAAATGAAAGTGAGCCACAGTCTTCCGAGACCACTACCTGTACTTTTTCTCAAAGAGTATAAGAGCTATACGGTCCATGAACTTGAATGATAAGCTATGTGATGTGTTAGTCTCGCGAACTCAGGGTGTGAAATTTTCAAGTCTCGTAGATGTATAGATGGAGGGGTCACCTCTCCGATAAGCTTAGCACCGCTATCGCTCGCCGTTTATGGAACGCCTTTTGGGCTTTACCACAAACCCGAGATTTGAGTTAAGCCTAACGGTCTAATCATGCGAACCAGGTGTTCGATGCGCCTGTGAGGAAGAGCGCTGCGCGCGCGAGCATGCGATATACACCCTCAATGTTATTAGTTATTAATTATAGGACTTATAAGATATTATCGAGGGGAAATTGTTCCTGTAGTCGAAAAACGATCCTGTAAGGGATCGTTTTTACGCACTCCGACTTTGCTTTCCGCCGGGGTTGCTTCTTCGCATCCGGTCTGATCAAATAGTTATCTATGAGGTTAGAGTTATCGTATTGGGTTTAAAATTTGGAGGATGGTTATAAGGTGATGTAAGCTCATGTAGACGAGATTACGTACCCCTGTGCCCCCCGTAAGGGGGGACCCACGCCCCTTCATACATAATATTGAACGAGAATATATAACCGCTTCTGAACTGATATGGTTTTCGTTCGTTGCGTTGTAGTTCTTGTTTACTTTCTTGCTGATGTGGGTGAAAGAAAGAATGCTCATAGCCTAAAGGTTTTTTTACGCTACCGATTTCCGTCAGTAGGACTTTTTTCGCTGTGCTGGTACGATCATCTCCCCGCATCTCGACGCTTGTTGTTGATATCTTCCACAACGAGGAGTTTCGTTGATCTCAACGATGTGGTCCATTTATATTTTTCATTCGTAAAGCCGATGGTGACTGCTCTTGCTTGTCATTCCTGCCCAGAGGGGTCAAATATAATAAGTATTGCATCACTTTATGCAAATGGTTAAAGCATAAAATCATTTTTTCATGTTTAGAGTTGGTATTTTCTGAAAGGGGGCGAGGCCTAAAAAGAGATAAGCCTAAAACTTTACTTTGTTCGTCTTTACTCGTTAAGGTAATTTATCGATGGTTAGAGTAAGGTTATGATGAATTTTTGGTAAATATTACTAGGTTTAATGTAAAATCCCGCAACTGTTCCGCCTTATATCGAACTCGATAATATGTTTATATGGTAGCCTGTTTTATTGACGGCTGTGGTTGTGTGTGTGGTGTTAAGTACGGGTTTGACGTCGTTGTAGTGGAGTTTAGGCATTGTACGGATAGAGTAAGACAATATTACCTTGTGTCTTATTCGGTATACGGGACTTAGGTCAATATATGTCAGGTTAAGGTAAGTTTTTTCTAATTTTTTTTTTTTTTTTTTTTTGTTAAATATTACTATGTATGTAAATATAAATGTTATGTATGTAAATGTTAATGTAAATTACAGTGTCAGTGTAATGATTTAACGTTAATATGTTAGGAGATTATGCTTGAAAAGTACAGATTAGGTTACGTTTGCATACCATGTTAGTTACTTTACTGGGTTTAAGTGTGGAACTCTTTGTTAATGGTAACAGTTTTTTATTTTGTGTGTAAGTTGTGTTTAGGTTGGTCTTTGTGGCTTTATTTCTTAAGTTCATGTACGAAACTTATGTCTCAGTATTTTATTGCTGTGGAAATCTTTAATTAATGTTAGAGTACTATTCCGTTGATTGTATTAATTAACCACCAATTGTTCTGTGAGAAATTTGTTATGTTAATGTTTATAAGACATTTTCTCTGGCTTTGTTAATCAATGTTAGAGTTTATGCTTGAAACAGTAAGATTGGTTACGTTTTGGCAGTACCTGTTAGTTGCTTTACTGTGATTAAGTGTGGAATTTGTTAAATGTTAACAGTTTTATTCGTGCTTAATGTGTGTCATGTCAACTTTGTATTCATTTATTTTCTTTAGTTCTGTTACGAATATGTTAGCTTTAATGTATGTTGGATAACTTGTTTTTTAGCATACTCTGTTCTGCTTCTGTATGATAATTAACCATTGTTGTTTTAATTAGTTAATATAATCATGATTGTGTATATATAACATATCGTAATGTTGGAATATTGCTTTTGACAAATGTGTTGAAGAAGTTTCCGGTTTTTTCTGTATGTCTTATGTAGTTTACTTTACTTGTTGTTAGTGTGGAACTTTTGTTAAATGTTAACAGTTTATTTCTGTGTAAGTTGGATTAGGTTTGTCTTTGTACATATTTTCTTAGTCATCGTTTGGCCATTTAGTTCATTATGATGTGGAAAACCTATTATGTTTAGATTGTTTTATCGTTGATCAGTAATGATAATTAACCACTGTTGGGATTGAATTTTAGTTAAATTATTACCTGTTAGTGTAAATTAACTCGTATGTTAGAGATATGCCTTGAAAAAGTATGAATAGGTTTACGTTTTTGTATGCGTATGTGTTAGTTAATTTTACTGTTGTTCCAGTGTGATATCATTTGTAATGGTTCAGTGTTATTTCGTGTTTTATAGGTGTTGTATATTTTGTCTTTTGTTACATTTATTTTCTAGTTCAATGATGATAAGTAAGTTTCATTAATGTGAAAACTTTGTTACGTCAGCATATTGTTTGATCTTTGTATAAGAACTGAAATTTAATTGTTATGTTTATCTCAAAATGAATAACTGCAGAATGGACTTGAAATCATAGAATCATATAGATCAAGGATGGACAGGGGGTGGACCAGGATGGTGGTTGGATGGTGGGTTTGATTTACTGATTTACTGATTTTAGGGTATGTAGAAAACGTAAATTTGTAAGTTTAAACAAAAAGAATGGAAATTTTTTTTTATTTATTTTATTTTTTTTTTGATGTTTTCTGAAATCCATTATTTTTCGAATCTACGACCATAACCTATATAATAGACACATACCACATTGTTGTTATAGACGAATGTTTATTAACTGGCACCGCAACAGCTCCAGTTCTTGGTGTGTCAGTGATCACTCTGAATCCTTCTCAGACCCTTCCTCAGTCTCATTCTTTCCTTCTCTTTCCTCCTTCTTCTTGCTTTTTCTTTCTTCGTTTTCTTCTTCTTCTCTGTTTTGCATCCATGCATTTCTTCTCTTTTTCAACTGGGGACCGCCCTCCGGGGGGTCTCTGGACTCAGAAGCCGAATCCGACTCCAATCCGTCTCTGATCCATCAACTCCAAGACTGCTGACTCACGATCCTTTCTCAAGTCTTTCAGTCTTGCTACGTCATAATATTTAATGTATGAAGGGGGGTGGGGTCCCGCCTTGACGGGGGGCACAAGGGGTACGGTAATCTCGTTCTACGATAGTTACTCAACATATAACATCTCTCCAAATTTCTAAGACTCGCAATACGATAACTCTAACCTCATAATATTATATGAGGACACCAGAAGCGCGTGATGTGAAGAAGGCAACTGCGGAAAGTCAGAAGTCGAGTGCGTAAAAAGAACCGACAGAATATCAATTCCCTTGTGGGAATTGATGTTTCGACGTGAATAATAAATATAAATGTGGGTCTGACATGTGTGATGCGCTATGCTCGCGCGCGCGCTCTCTCTCTCAAGGCGCATCGAACACGCTGGTTTCGATGATTAGCGTTAGACTTAACTCACATTCGGGGTTGGAAAGCTCAAAAGGCTAAACGCGGGCGTCAGCGCTAAGATCTTCGGGGGTGTACCCCCTCTATATATTGCCTCAAGAGACTTGAAATTTACCTGTTTCGAGCTTAACAGCTACAGTAGCTTATGGCGGTTGAGGTGTTAGCTTTTTGAGAAAATAGTGTGGTAGCGGTCCGGATGGTGGAATACTACAAATTACTTGATATGCTTATTATTATTTTATTCTATTTTCGAATGGTTTTTTATAAATTAATAAGCCAACCAGAGCAACGTGAAAGTAGATTTAAAAACGATTATGGCATATAGTGGGGTAATCGATAATCGATAACATCGAATTGGAACATCGAAATGATCTGCCGTATCATTTAAAACCTTGGACAGGACACCAGATGGAAGTACTACTTATTGAGGGTTCCGCCTAACCGTGCTGTATGGGGGACTAAACCTCCAAAAACGGTCTTCCCAGACACTTAATCGGCTGATGTCCATATACCCAAAACCTTGTAACCTAAGTTGGAGAACGCTATCATACGGATTAAAAGCTAATATGAATAGTAATAAGGGCATATTCCAAGTCAGTTCTAGACGACATGACTGGAATACGAGTTTCAGGCAAAGTCTCACGTTTAGTGGGTTCTTCAGAAGAGTCTCTTGCTGTCGAAAGCGGTAGCAGGCTAGCCATGGAGAAAATCACAAAGATCCCCGGAGTTTGGGGAATTTGGAGATACTGTACCTGTAGCTGATGATTAGTGAGAGACAGGAGTCTCAGGGTCGTTGTGATGGACAGGATGCCTAAAAATAGTAGCCTAAAAAAAATCTCTGCAATAAAAATGCTAAAAAATGTCAAATTTAAAGATTAGGTTGCCAGATTTTACGACAAATCTGGCAAAAGCGTTAAACAAAGTCGCTAGCATAATTAGTAAAAAATGGTAAAAATTAGTAAAAAAAGGTAAACCAAAAAAAGCGCAAAATACGATTGAGGAGTACTAGATTTAGCTAAAATCTGGCTAGCCTTCAGTGTTGGCCGTCAGTTTTCGTCACCTATATTACTACTATATATAACAGTTAGTGATATATTAGTATAGATATATATAGTAGATATATATATATCGATTATATATAAATTATATAATATATATAGTTATAGATATACTATATATTATTATTATAATATATATAATAGTATAGATTAATATATATATTATTATACCGCTGATTAGGATAGTTATATGATAATATATGAATATTAAACTTAAATTTCCATAAGCGCGTCAAAGTAGTCCGTTTCAAAGATTGAGCAAATAAATTTTTATTTCCATTTTTACTTTTTCATGTGCGCGACTTAAAATGCTTTTTTTAATTTTATTTATATTTCATTTACCTCGATAAACATTTAAAAATTTGTAGTATTAAGTTTTCTCCGTTAGTAACACCCTCAATATATATATATATATATAATAAGTATATACTAATATTATATATATATATATTATATATATATAATATATTATAAATATATATTATATATATATAATACTATAATAATATAATGTATATATTATATATATATTATATATATATATCAACGAATATGCATATATATTGGCGACAATGCAAGAGAATGAATGGTTTCATATATGAATTACTCACTGTTATTGCACATATTCTAAATTTAGATTTCTCAAATAGACACAGACACTCAAAAAAGATTTAGTGAATTTTTAATGAAACTATAAATCGAATACGAATTCAATCTCCCCGTATTTATAAATTAACAATGTTTTTAATAACACATTTATTTGAATAATAAATTAATATTTAAATGATATGAAAAGCGTATTACTACTAAAGTCAAATCCAACAATATAATACTCCCATATTAAATAACATGAATAGGAACGCTACTAGTGCCCTGCAGAGGCAAGAATACAAGTAGCTAGACGAGTCTGAACTCAAGATCGTTTTCTCAGACTCTGGTTATTCAATCTTTAAATGAATTAATGATTAAATATAGTCGGTATATAGAATGATGCAAGTTATCATAAATTATTAATTAGATAATTATTATAATTAATGTATGAATAATAATATTATTATTTCTTGCTAATCGCAATTTAAATAGGAATTATTTAAAAAAATGACTGCTACTGAATCGTCAGGCACATCCAAAGTTGCCTAACTTTAGAAAATAAGGAACTATTTTTTTGGGACTCGAGAAGATAAACAATTTGCCTACCAGATACGCACTATTAAAAGTAGCGAGTAGGAGAATTGTTGACGCGCATTTAAACGGAAATCAATATATAATTTAGTGATATATATAGGTTATATATATATATTTAGTATATATATTATAGTATATATAATATTATATAGGTATATATATAAGTGTATATTATATATATATAATATATTATATATAGATATATATATATAATATGATATATATATAGTATATATTATATATATATATTATTTATATATATATATCTATATCTAGCGTATTGAATAATTATATACGTTTATATAATATAGTATATATATATATGATATATATTATATTATATTATATATATATATTAAGAGGGTATATATATACGTATATATATATATGATAGTATATATATATTATATTATTACGTGCATCTGGTTATGGTTGAACGTTAGTTTTTACTGTATAGTATAGTATATATATATATATATTATAGTATATACATCTATATATATGATATTATATATATATAGTATATAGTATTAATATATAAGTTATATATATATGCAACTATTATGCTGACTTTTTTAATATTTATTGGGCTCAGCTAAGGCAGTAGGGTTGCTTCGGTACGTCTGCTGCCCCAAGAAGCCGCACTAGATTACGTAATAGTTATTATAACAGTGAGTATATTGATTAGTATATATATATATACTCTCACTATCGTACTAATTATATCCTCATATATACTACGATATAGGTATATTATTAGTATATATAGAGATTATGTATATATAACTAGTATTATAGGTTATTATTATATGTATATGAAATACGGAGAAGATGAAGCATAATTTTGGCAACATTTATTATAATAGACGTTTCGGGTATATAAAGTTGCCTATCTTTACCACGGATGAGAATCGACTAACTTTAGATTTTCATAAACAAAATATCCACCAATGTACTTCTGGCCACCCTGTAATATCATTGAATGAAACATATGTATTGAAATAAGAAATAAACAAACGAAAAAGTAGCCTGGTTGATAGATGTGCTTGAGAGGTTCAGGTTTACGAGTAGAAGAACGAAGATGCCAAGCTAGAAGTTACGGGAGAGACGTAGTGAGTGTTTGTCTAGCAGTGGATGGAGTGACGAATATAGAAGACGCGAAAATAGAGGTGACGTGGGGATGCGGAGAATATATATAAGATGATTAATAGTTGAAGAGGGGGAAGAAGACAAATCCTATTAATTCTGTGTGTTGTTAATTGCACAAAATGTAAAGAGACTCGCAAGAATCTTCGGTCGAGTTGATCATGTGCAGGGGTATTAGGGAAGGTAAATTTTTTGTGGCAATAGGGTGATATTTTTAATTATTATATTTTACTAAAATTTTTATGCTGTTTAGTTTATACGTAATTTTTTTATTCGTTTAAGCATACAGCTAAGGAGCAGCAAATCGTAAATAAGTCAAATCAAGACCTCCCACCGCTAATCCTCCCCCCACCCCTTTAGTGGATCTTGATTCTATGATCTACTGATCTAAGTTGGTCTATGTCTGATTGATTCAAGCTCATATTTATGTATAACATAGACACAAATTTTTTATTCTTATTAATGTTTTATAACTTAAAAATTTGCCTTTTTAACTGGTTTTTAAGAGTAAATCAGTAAATCAGTTAAATCAAAATCGCCACCCAGCGTATCCACTCCATGGCCATCCACCTAACTCGTGATCTATTGATGCTATTGTTTTTCAAGTCACCCTTTGAGTATCATTTCGATAAGGATTAAACTAAAAACCAGTTCTATTTACACAGATTCAACGAATATATGCTAAGTAACAAAGTTTCCTCATATTAATAAAGCCAACATAGCATCACATGAACTAAGAATATAATGTATCGACACAAACCTAACACACTTAAGCACGATAACAGCTAACATTTATTGCAAAAGTTCCCATAGCTGTAACAACAGTAAATACGTAACCTAGCAAGCAATCAAGAAGTAACCTGAAATTCACAACCTTTTGTCAAAGCATATCTCTAACATATCATGTTAATTTCACATTAACATAGTAATATTTATAAAAAAAAATTTATCAAGTAGACATTTACTAATTAATCATATCATACTAACGGATTAATACAAACTTATAAATGTTTTGACCTAATGTAGCTAAGCTATGATTAACATACTTAACAGTGAGCAGACAGCGAATAATACAGGGCGCCATTCGATCTAACACCCTACCATAAAGCGATCATGCCGAGGGAAGTAATAACAAGTTTTCATTTTATAGAGCATATAGATTTTTTCATTGAAAGAGCGTTTATATATAATCATAAACATATAGAGTTTATTATTATCGTGTAAGCTTCGAATCTCTATAAGCGGACATGATAGGATTAACATAAATTGAGGCAAGCAATTCTGATATATCGTCTCCAGGGATTCAATTCCCAGATTGTGGAAAGGAATGTAGAGTATAAAAGATGACGTTCTGCAGCGTCTAATCATATTTCGCATATTTTTGATTCAGCCAGGCCACTCATTCTCTCAATCGCAGGATGAGTAACTTATCAATGTCGATAGTTATTAGCGAGTATGCCTGTGTACCGCATTATGCATGAATACCACATTGTTTATCAGTGTAAATATCGCGATGAGATTTACACCATGTCCTATATGTATTAAGTCCTCGTAATGTCAATATCGTCAAGATGTGATGTTATATCGTTCATTATATAATCAAATGCTGCAGATTATTTTCAAGATAGAGTAATCATGACTGCTTTGAAGCGTGATGAAGCGATCGTGTGGTAGATACGCGTATGATAAGACGATATAGGTTTGGAGCTATCAGAAGTATGATCGTGGGCTTTCTAGTGTGTGCGTGAAGTACAACGGGTCTTTAGAATTAGATAGTTATTCACAGAACTTAGAAGTACAACGGCTCTATATAATGAGAGTTAGATACCTGCTACATAGGCGCGGACGGCGGATGTACTCACCAGATCAGATATTGTCTGCGGAGGTAGGATACATACAGATGACTTCCCTTATCCTTTAACACATGCTGCCTAGGGGCAGGGATAATCCGATAATGCTTGATGAATTTTTCACAGTATTGAATATGAAGGGTCTAGTTTTTTGCACCCTTGGCTGGTAATACACACATGTTATCGGGTCTCATCTCGGGTTGACAGGCTAATGATTAGATATTAAGGAAGGTGGCATTAGAAAGTGTAAACACTATGAGGATTAAGGGTGTGGAGTCCGCGTATGTGTGGAGAGGTATAGGATTCTGATTGGGTGTGCAGTTACGATCGTAGCAGATGGTGTGCGTATGAGTAGTAGGGTCAGTCGTTGATACGTAATTGGCAGGGATGTTGAAGTCGTTTTCGTGGGCCAGCATGGTCGCGGAGGTCGGTCGGATTCGATACGTTAGAGGCAGGAGTGCTGCACTCGATAGGCTGGAGCTACAGATGGCGTGTATGGGAATAATGAAAGACTCGTAAAGATATCACACAGCGTAGAAATAGCAGGGGAGATGTCATCATAAACCAGCAGCAGTGAAAAATGTCATAAAACTAGAGCTGAAAATCATTTAACTATCCCTACAAATGTATGGAGATTCTTTGCTTTCAACAATCAGAAGAAGTAAACAGCATAAGACGATCCCGACGACGAGACCATATCAGTTTCAAAAGAGCATGAATAATCTCGTGAGACCATCAACTTGAAGATCAACAATAATACATGTTTACTGAGGGTACTGTGTGTATACAAAGGACGACCTATATAGTCCAGAATTCGACGTGAAGCGAGCTTACAAACAAATTAAAGGTAATATAATAATAATAGCAGTAATAATAAAATTAAATAATAATCGAAATAAATAATAATATAAATAATAACTAATAATATATAAAATACTAAAATAAATAATAATAATAAATAATATTGTGAACAGGCATATTTTTAGCAGTATACTTATAGTACATATATCCTAGCAATAGTAAAAGTCAATCTTTTTTTTGCGAGACTAGAAACAATAAGTTGCGATTTCTTTTGTTCATAACCAGCCATTTTCATCGTTATACCTTGGAGATTATCCTTGTGAAATTGCATCGATATTATAACGGAGGAGAGTGATGCTACGAGCGTCGATGGGCTCACAGGATTGTAAAATTTGTTTTACTAGAATTGCATCTCTTGGTAAGTATTTGCGTAACGGCATTGTTTGTCTAAGTTGAATAGACGAATTTCTGGTCCATCTCTAGAGATTTAAGACGCGTTGCAACGATAGTCTCAGTTCATCAGACCACAGCATTTTCTTGGAATTGTGTGTACATATTCCGGCAATAGATCAATGTATGTGCAACATGTTAGCCAGTAAGTTAGACAGCATTTCCGATTTCTTCGTTTGCATTATTACCTTCACGCTCCTACAAACCTCCGACAGATATTTTATTTGGGATAATCCAGAAATATAGAATTCTACGCGAGGCTTAGGTTCAAAAGATATAACTGTGTCATTCACTTTTCCATACTCGATCTTTCCAGTTCGGTGTGGAAAGTTAATAACCTAGAAGAGATAGTAAGGTGTTTCTCGATGACAACCCCTCACTCTGTTAATAATCGTTTTCGATAGTCGTAAAATTCGGTAGATGTAGAGTTCTCCTTGACGCATATCTGCAGCGTGTGACTATATGCGAGGGTAGTAGTCATCTGTACTTGATGAAAAATAGTTGTTACTATAACAGAGAAAAAATGGGTTAATACAATGAAAAATAGAAACCAGTTTGGGTTTCTTTTATAGTTAGAGATTGAAACCGCGCACACCTGATCTTAATTACCAATGTATATATGTTCTTGTATAGATGGTGGTATCTGTTTAAAGACGTAACAATTGATGCCACATTTAGTGAAAACAGGCTCCTTTTTCAAACAGAACACAGCCTCCCTAATGTTCAATTTCCACAACGATTATGAGCTAAATAAGTCTCAGGCCAAGGAAGGATGTATAAAGTATTACGGATACAAACACAAGCTAAGCAGCAAGAGGGATGTTTTATAGATATCATAGAACGGTTACAAACATGTCAGTTTTAGTACAAAAGATATGCAGAAGAGGTGTAAACCTGTTGTACATTTGTACTTCACTTTTAGATCCGCTAACGCTCTCAGTTGCTTTTATCGTTGTTATATATCTGTATTTCAGTGTTTCATTAGTGCTGATTCGCCCGGGCAAACTAATAAATGCTAAATTGAACTAAGAGCTTAACATAACGTCCTTAACTTACGAATAAACAGTTTTCGATTATCAAAAGTTACTTTGCTTATCAGACGAAGTATAATCACATCATCCATAACAGCTGTTATGACGCTAAATCCGTAGGCCCATTGGATACACGGATTGACGCAATAGGAAGGTGGAGGGCGCGACTGTGGAGGTGCGCAGTTAGAGTGGAGATAGGGACTCGCGAGATCGTGTCCTGGCGTAGGAGAGACGTTATGGACATTGAGTCGGTATAGTGCGCGTGTAAGAGACTGTATTGTTATTGGACGTGCGCAGGTGAGTGACAGGCAACAGCATCACTTTCAGAATAAGCGCTCACGGTCATCCAATAACACACTAATCTCACTTTACTACACATAGAGCCATGAGAAAATCGTGTTTCCGGAAAATAATCCATACGAGCAGCGGTGTGCATCTTACATGTGGGAAAGCGATCAGCGGCGAGTCCGAGTACGAGGTAGAGAGAGATGGCGCGAGTGGAAGACACATCTCGGGGTACCACCAGAAGAACGGGTGTAAGCGGTATAGGGCAACGAGCCAAGCCGGGCTCGTAGTCCTTGAGGGTGTAATCCTTAATGTATGAGCGTTCATGTAAAATTGTTCTTTGTTAGTCGTCTGGCTTGTTTGTCTAGCGAAAGATTATATGCTCTATTGAATGCTTGATATGAGTCGTTCGTGCGTCGTATTCTTATTGTCTACTTTCTTCTGATTGGCTTGAAGATGAAAGATCTCAGCACAAATTAGAAAAATTTGAGGGTTGTTTTGAACACGGACAATGTGTACTTCACAGCAATAAGACATTTTTTACCCTATTGAATATTGAAACTATAAACATAAAATATTTTTAAATGGATTAGAGAAGATCTAATAAAGCATGGAGCAGCAAATTTGAATATTAAAATCCCCTCTCCCCCCCCTCCTCAAAAAATAAAATAAAATTATGAATAGAATTATAGGTATATATATTCACAGACATGAGTAGATTTCATAAACTATGTGTTAATGAGCTGTTGCATTTTACTTTTCAATATCTACACTAAAACATATGTACATTTATTTTGATAATCAGTGGAACAATTTTAATTCAGTAGACAGTGTAAAAAAAAATATAGATAATAGTATTCTAAATAAGATTTTTATATTTTTAATATATGTAAATAGAAATACTATTACGAGAGATGGTATATCGACAAACTGCCCTTTGCCGTTTGTGCAATATGAAATAAAGAAGCTTTACCGTAGTATACTTATATAAAAAATTTGTTTATTTATCTTATAGAGAATTTTTTATTTTTAGGTAGACTCGATAGAAGCCGAAGGAGAACAGTAGGTAGTCGAGGCGATGTTCGGCCACGGTGGGAGGTCGCCTCCCACGGTTTTAGGCTGTCACTATATGTATGACTCTTTTACCGATCACTGTTACTTTTTTAATCGCAAGTATTTATTCTCTTGTGTGGTGACTTGCAGTAGTTAAGTTTATAGAGACAGGAAAAACAAGATTGACCAATTATGAATTTTGGAGGCGTAGACGCTTTCCAATCTGGGATTGTATAGAACGGAAATGTGATGCGTTATCGTACATCATCATCGTTAAAATGTATTTATTTAATTATATAAAATAGAAAAACGTTATTTTTATATACATATTTTTGATATAAAATTATTATTTATATAAAAATTATATAAATTATTTTACTCTTTGTAATTATTCTTAAGTTGTTTTCGAAGATTTTATAGATGTTATAGATTTAAGGAGATATTCTTCGAATTCCGAGGAATACATGTATTAAGTCTGACCTATAATAATATAGATATATTTAATAGTATAATATATAATATTATATATATTATTAATATATATATAATATATAATATATATTATATATTATAATATATATATTATATTATAATATAAATATATATATTATATTATGATTAATAATAATATATATATAGTTAATAAATATACTATTTAATATGGCACGTTATAATTAGGATTTAAGGGAAAGAGAAGTGGAGGACTTCGAGATGAGGGAGTTGGTTGGTTGAGTATGTTACTCTGGGTTTTATATTGAGAGTTTTGGTTGCGCGTTTTTATATGTTTTACTTTTTAACTATTAATTACAAACGAGATAATTATACAATGTAGTATTTATTATATAGATTATCGAGTAAGAAAATTGTAGAAATAGAGTAGGATAGAATATATCAGATTAAAGACTATAATTATTTTTATGACTAATATAATAAAATTATGAACTATAAATGTGTAATTAATTATGAATATTTTATATTAGGCATTATCTTATATCCAAACAATATTAATTATATAATAAGTAATCGAGATTCTTTAACAATTTAAATTGATAAAATCCGTATAACTTAAGAAAAAGAAAGAAGAAGAAAGAAAGATCTACTCTTCTCCCAAAATAATAATAATTTATTGGAGATATAAACTTTTGCTTCCTAAAAATAATTTTAATTTTCTTTGAAATATTTAATAATCCTAATTAAAATACATAGAATAATTATATCATTATACAAGATTCAAATTGATAGTAAAAATCTATTTTATTAATTACTATATAGGTTTAATATATATATCATATAAATATATATAATATTATAATAAATATATAATATTATTATTATTAATATGTATATTAATAAAATTTTCAACACAAAAATGTATTTTAAGATCAAGTACAAGAATTTGAAATTTATAATGCTTATTATTATATATAAATATATATATAATTATAATTAAAATTATAATAAATAATAATTAGTTATATATAATATAATAATTATTATAATATAATAATAATCAAACAAATAAATATTTTATTTCGTCAGACTAATTAACATTAAATAATCAAAATACATTAAATTATAACAATTAAGTTAATTAATTAATAACTAGCTATTAGATATTAAGATAATATAAATTAGTAATAAAATAGATTAAAGATAAAAAATAATATAAATAAATATAATAATAATATAAATAATAATAAAAATTAATACTAATAATAATATTTCAATTAATCTGGTTTTTGTTAGACTACTATTTTAATACAAACAAGCTATAATAATAATTAAATAATAATAATAATAATAATAAAATTGAATAAATATAATAACAATAATAATTAAATGGTGACAGATCGAGAGTACTGATTAAATGCCGCATAATTAAAATTTAAATATATATTAATGCTAATTAAAATACCGTATTTTGTGAGTTAATTCAGATGTGAGAGCTAGGAATGATGGAGATCATAAGTATTGACACTAATCACAGAATAAAAATGATAAAAAAAAAAAAAAAATAAAATAAAAAAAATAATATCATCAAAAATATAATATACAATATCTACAGAAAAAGGAATACATTTTTGGAATCCTCGTAAAATTGTCTACATAAGAAAATGTAAAAAAAAAAAAAAAAAAAATTTTGTTATATTATAGTAATATGGTAATTTATTGGAGGAAATCGAGATATATTAGAAGACGTTTTATCATAGAATTAATTATCACTGCATTCAAATAAACTAGCTTTACTCAGTGAAACTTCTTTGGCTTTTTTTCTTTTTTTACTAAAGAATACGCCAAGGGTATACCGCACACCGATGTGAGGAGTCGGGGTCTCTCGGCCTCGGGGTGGACGACGGGGGTAGGTACTAATTCCCGTTCGGGGAGGGTCTCCGGAACCGCCCGTCTTTGGTATTTGGGTGTCGCGGGGGTTCCTCCGCCCTCCCTACGGGGTAGTGAATCGTCCCACCCCTATGGTTCCCCGTCGGCTCGCAAAACTAGTTGCGTACTAAAGCACAGATTCTATATTATAGTAAAGCTCATCTACTCTCATTTTTGTCCACAGCGTAAATATTACACAACAACTAAAAAAGGATTTTCATTTACAATAGCATTATCTTAAGGTATTACTAGTTTATATATATTTATTCATTTATTTGATATTATTTTTAATCTATATATTATTTTATTTTATTTTTTTTTCTTTTTTTTTATACGAAGAGGGCTTTTTTTATTTAATTGTATATTCACGAGGAACACATCAGAAAATTCCATAAATTACTTTGAGAATTTATAACTTTAATAGACTTTATGACTTCATTCTTTAATATATTTATTTTTATATTTTTTTTTTTTTTTTTTTTTTTTTTTATTACATTATGCAGGGCAAACATTTATTTTCTCAAGATTCCATGACAGGTAATTCACGTTATTATTACACTGTATAGCAATAAATAGTTTTTTATTAAGATACATATGACGGACTATCCAAACGCTTGGCGCTATTAATATATATTATAATAATATATTATATATAATATATAAATATATATATATTTAGTATATTATATTTAATATATTATATATTATATATTCTATATCACGGTACTATTTAATTATAATCACGTAAAAATGGGTTTTAATGAGGGTTTATAATTATTGACTAGCTATATGCGTAGTATGATTGCTTTTTATTTAAAAAAATAACAAAAATATACATCACTAGAAAAGTTATTTATTTTTAAAGTTATTAAACTATTAAAAAGAATTAAAAATACAATTATCACAAAATTTATTCATATCCTGTGATATATTAGTAACTAACAGATATATAATTAAATAATAATATTTATTTATATTATTTTTTATTTTAACATTGAGTTATATGTTTATAAATAGTTTTACTGTGAAGCGCCCAATTTCTACATAATACTCATAGGAATCATCTGATGAGTGAGAATTTTCGAGAAAATTATTGTAATATTAAAATAAAAGATTTTGAGAGTAAGAGTCTGAGTACCGTATATGATTAATATACATATAATAGACGTTTATAGGGGTGTACGATATTTGGTAAAGTTATAAAAGTATATGAGAAATAATGAATTACATTATCTTCAATTAATATACTCATATATATGATTTCATACTTTTTGCGATTAGGTAGACACATCTACTGATAATAAATAGTGTATTTGAATAAAAATTAATGTTATAACGCATAGAGAGGAACGAAATATGAAACATCACAATATATATTAGGAAAAGAAAAAAAATTATTGTTGTAATAATTATCATAGTATTTTCTGACGAGAAGATAAGACCTAACAATATAGAGAACATTTTGGTATTATACGTTCGGATTATAGATAGAAAAAAATACAGACACTAACATCTTACATTAGTAAGGAGGATGACTTTTATAATGTTCTGTTGTTTTTTTTTGAGATTATAATGAATAGTATCTCAGGGTAAACCGCGATCTAGTGGCTTAGTAACGAGTCTCATACTCGGCCTTACAGGCACGGCGGCGCTACGGGGTCATTCTTTTAGCTGAGTGTCTACTTCAACTTTAAGGTGAATAGTGCAACGTTAAACAGTGAATTCGAGCACACTTAGCATAGTGCCGTTCTATTATTACATTCTTATAAGGAGGTAATAATATTAAAGGGTTTAATATAATATTTTATAGTATAAATAAATAAGATAAGTTAATTAAATAAAAAAAAAAAAAAGGAAAGGAAAAAAAATCTTCTTTTTGATTTATAACATCTATATTTATGATATGTATAATTGGGGAAGATACGTATTTATTGTTTAAAAAAATATTTTTTTCTTATATTAGAGAGTCGCGAGCTCTCACTGTTAATAACAGAGTGTTGTTGCTGGTAGATTATAATCCTATATCACGCATAATATAATTAATATATTATATATATATATATTATATTATTATAGTATTATATATATATATATTATATATTATATATATATATAATATATTATCTATTAATGAAATATATTAATATTATATTAATATATATTATTTATCTATATAAGTATATATTAATAGTATATAATATATTATATTATATATTAATCTTATACTATTAATATATTATCATTAATATATATAAATAAATATTATAATATATTATTATATATTTATATTAATCTATGATATAATAATTATGGCGCATTAATTATTATTTAAGTATTAGATAGAGAGAGAGAGAGATGACAGAGAGAGAGAGAGAGAGATGAAGGAGGGTAAGAGAGAAGAGAGAGAGATAATTTTACAATTATATAATCGTTTTATCGGATTATATCACTTTTTGTACAAAAATATATATACTCCGTGGCTTTTGGGGAGCAATTAAATCTTATTAATTAAAATCTGAACATAGACATTGAAGAAGATATTATAATAATAAGATTTTATTAAACACTCATTTTCTCTTTATCCGGCCACTTCATGTATTATCTATTTCAGGGATTTGGCGGAGAACGGGCTATATCATGTTCTAATTGTTTGCTCCGACCAGCACAAGGATGGATGGAAAATTGATTTCAAATAATGTTAATCTTAATTCTAATATGATTTTTGCAAATTATAGTAATTCAGCTACATCGGTTAAAGTGTGGGTCGTAAGAAGGAGCCGTCACGTAGGCATTACATGTGCGTTATAGTCTATGGCTCTGTTAACGTTTCAATTAAGTAGATTATATTCTAATCATGGAAGATAAAAAATTAATTAAAATATTAAATATCTATGATATTATATTATTTATTAAGAAATTTTGTAACATATAGAGCAAGTTTTAAAGTTGCATTATATATTATGAACCATATGGTTTGTTACTATATGAGTAATGGTTATAATTATTGAATATAACTACATTATTAAAAATCTTTATTTATTAATAAGAAAAATAAATATTTATCGGGAGAAATTGAGTGATTAATACACGGAGGTTTTTAAAATTATACAAAACATCTGAAAAATATTAATAATGCATTGAGAAGAAGGAATGAAACAGTTTTGGCATTGACTAACAGTATTGAATAAAATTGTAATTTATGTGACGATTGTAGTTATTATACAAGGATTTGGTTAAATAGTTATTAGTTACAACTGAGGACACTAAGGAATGATTAACAATTAATCATAACAAATAAAGATTTACGATATAGTTGGTGAGTACGATATTTATATGATTTTTTGGATTCAGCTGAGAATAATTATAAGATCACATATACGGGGATGATCGCACTTTATCGGCCATACAGTTATTTACAATACTCAATTAGAAAAATAATGAGCATAAAGAATTATGAAATTCATAATATAATAATATTAAAAGTAAATTAATATTTTTATCATTTTTTATTTTCATATTATATTATATATATTATTTTTATAATAGTTTATATTTTAATAATATATATATAATATTATCTAATTATTATATTACATACTAATACGTCGTACAGTACAATTAGATGCAAAGGTTATGTTCACTATTATCACACACATACACACACACACAATCATATATTATACACTAACACTACACACAACATAACTAATACTAGCACACATCAATCACTATATATCACACATACACACACTAATCACACACATAAATATATATTATTAATATATTATATAGAGATCTTTATTAAATATAGTTTGTTTTAATCATCACACATATATCTATCTACATCCCAATATTTTAGATTATTAATGTTTTTATTATATAATATTGTTTAGCAATTTTGTATTTTCTATTTTCATGACGTATTATTAGTATATATTTTTGTAAAGTATAGATATAAAAATTATAATTTAAAAAATAATTATTTATTTAGCTCGTCTAGCCTGGTTAGAGAGAATGCTTGGTATTTATAAAAACTAATGGAATAATTAAAAAGACTTATTTTAGAAAAACTTAATTTATTAGATAACTATATATGATATATATTATGGGCTGCTAAATAATAATAGATTATTAATAATTTTATTAAATTTTTAATATTGTATATTTGTTCCTATTAATGTTTAGCTAATGATTATAATTTTAAATAAGATTTAATTTTGAGTCACTTGGTTTGGACTAACAAATGTATTCTTCAATATCACTTCCCAATTATTTACAAAATAAATATATATATATTAGGGATATATTGATGTTACTGATAAAGGAAGTCCTATTTAATAATTATATTACCTATATATTTTATATGTTTATATTAATATTACTATATAAAGTTATGAATCTATATATATTATGTAAGTATATCTTATGCTATAATAGTTAAAGTAAATTATAATATAGTCTATTATTCAGTCCACTTTATTTTCTAATTCTGTAATTCTTGAAAAAGAATTCGACTCTAACCTATTTGAATGGATTATTATATATATAATAATAATTATTTTCACTTAGAAATTAATAATTTTGAGGTAATAATAATAATAATATAATATAATAATTTTAATAAATATAATAATAATAATATTAATAATAATTAAATAAATAATTTAATTTAAATCTATAACTATCATTACTATCATTTCAGGCACATTTTCTATATCCAAAGAACTTAATGAGAGGTAACAATATAGCAGTCAGCCATTTGCTACTTAACAATAAACGAATAATGTTATACAAGATATTTAATTATCTAACAATTCCGGTAAAAACGTTAAAAGATCACAACCTAATCAAATCTAACTTAACCAAGGCCTAATCAAGTAAAATATAGCTTTAGAAATGGTCTAAGCTTTCGATCTCTCACTTTAGACATTTTCTGAAGTATGATATTTTTCAAGGATAGGACTAATTTATGAACGAAGCAAAGATTATTATATTAAAGTTTAATTACAATATTACAATTTTTATTATCATATAAATTTGGAGAAACTAGGGTTACGGCACAGGCATGTAAAATATCTAAACATCTCTAAAGTTACTCACCGGGACAGAAAAAATGTGAGGGGAGCTTGGGGACGGGAATCATCACCTTATTTGGTAGGTGATTGATTTTGTTCTTTTCGGTTTTTAATTTTGTTAATTTCCGTCTATATCTTCTTCTTGCACTCGAAGGAGTGGCAACATCTCTTAAGGAGAGTCTTAATAATAACTTCATTAAAATCATCAATACATAGATACCATTACACATAAATCATTTTCTTTATTTTATTATATATAATAATCTTTATACTAGGATCTGCCAAATATCAACTAATACTATTAACTTATCCTATCTGAAACAGTTCATAAACAGATGGATTATAATCCATCTATTTATTTCGCTTAATGGCTTAGCTATGCAGGAGTTTTGATCTGAAGACTCAAATTATTTATTTCACTATTACAAATTCCCGTTTTGCGTAAGTTGTTCTTTTTGTAGTCTTGACCAAGCCTATTTTTTTCACTTTCAGACTTAAAGTTGCTTTTTTGATTATTATCATCTATTTTAATAGACGGCTTCTACAAATTCATAAGGCAATTTTTACAAACTTAACGAGCATAATTAAGTCTTCGCCTTTTATTAACAATAATAAAATGAAATTGAAAATTTTTTCATCTTGACCCTTAAGTTTACAGAAAATCTTTAATTTTGGTTTTCTCCATATTTGTCACTCAAAAAGTACTATTAAAAAATAGTTGCTGTAGGAGTTCAGATGTTTTGGGTGTATATTATATTACTAATTCGAGGAGTGGGTAGGGGGTTTATCAATTTCTATTTAGTAGCTTTCGTTTTAAATTTACTTTAAGTGTTGCTGAATCGGTGTATAAAAATACGTAATTTGAATAGAGTGATATTTTTGCTTTTTTAGGTGTGCTCCTGACATAACAAATTTTATAAGAATTGGATAATGCTGTGCTAAACATCCAAATTTCTGTGTTCTCACTATTTTCTATTAACGTTTCAACTCTTTATACTAGGTTTAATCTATTGGCTCTTAGTTATACCACTACTACGGGCCACGGTTCTATCACAATAACGTATTTTCAGCCCGGTATTATCAAGCTTTCACCGATTACTTGCGTGTTTACATCTAACATACACGGTCAACTTCACTTCTATGGTTTATTCTTTCCATTATAACAGTCATTAAAAGGGTAGCCCCGATTTAAGCTTGAGATATAGATAGCTTAAGCTCAACCTGCATGTCCATGATTAATAATATCCTCGTGAGTTGACAATTCCACTTTATTAGGTTCTTATGTTTATAATAAATATTACTATATATATATATATATATATATAATAATTATATTATATATATATATTAGTAATATAATATATATATATATATATAAGCCGCGTTATTTTGACGGACTCCCGGGGTCAGTTTGGGATTTTTCTTTTACATATTGGCTATTAGCTATATGATACTGAATAATGAATTTAATGTTGTGACGGGGGACATGATTTCAAAGTCCTAAATATTTTTAAATAATTTTTTAAAATCACAATTATATAAGGGAAAATAATGTCAAAAATGAAATATCTCGAAAAAGTACAACGTTCAATTAAAACAGATTACTATATTTGAGAACCTATAAAGCGTATTACAAAAATGTTAAAAAAAAATCAAAACAGAATAGTCTCGAAAAGTAGACACTTACAGAAAAAGCAATTACAAATTTGGATCAGAATTACTTACAAAAATGTAAAACAAACAAAAAAACTGAAGGGAGCCGTAAAACGTAGAAGATCCTATGAGGCTATAAAGTTTGGGAGGCTGGGTCACCGACTAATTGATTGATAGGTTGAACTAAAATTTTCGAAAGTTTAAAAAAAAAAAAAAAAATATTAATGCTTACCATGTCAGATACTTCAGGTCTAAAAAGTGAATAGATTTTTTTATATAATATATTGTATATATTTATATATTATATATTATATATTATTATAATTAATAATATAATATATATATATATATATTATATATAATTATATATATTAAATAATATATAATATAATATATTATATATATATATATTATATATATATTATATATATATTATTATATATATATTTATACTATTATATATAATAATATACGATATATATATATTATATTAGCAATATAGTTGTAATATCTTTTCATTAAGCTTTTTGTAAAAGCAATAATATAATAAAAATAAAATAAAATAATTAATAATAATAATAATGATAATAAAATAATAATAAAAGAGAAAAGAAGAAGAAGAAGAAGAAGAAGAAGAAGAAGAAGAAGAAGTAAGAAGAAGAAGAAAAGAAAATATAGAGGAATATGAATCAAAATCAGATCATCGTCGAATAAATTTTCATAAATGTTAATGTTAATAAAATTAAATAATATTAAATATTGTTATGCTATAGCGTTAATGTGAGCGAGAACCTCTCACCATCAATTTTTATGAAACTTACACAAAAAGCTAAAAAAAGGTTACTTAACAAATATTAACATCAAAATAAAGCTTCGTCCAAATAATATAAAACAGTTTATTCACTTGCGGAATAAACACGTTCTACCATATGGTTCCTTAATATTGAACGTCTTGTGTTTGAAATAGATAGATAGATAGATAGATAGATAGATAGATAGATAGATAGATAGATAGATAGATAAATCACTTTCAAAGTAAGATACAAGACATGCAATATGAAAAATGATTAAATTTCCACGTTAGGCAAAGCCATTAAAGCTTACCTTCCAAAAGTGTAAATATACAAAATTATTATTATTATTATTATTATTATTATTATTATATTATTATTATAAATTTATTATATAATTATATATATTATTTATATATATTATTATATATTATATTTTATTATTATTATTATTATATTATTAATTATTATTATTATATATAATATTATAATATTATATATATACATATATATAATATAATATAACTAATATATATATCATATAATATATTATATAATATATACATAATATAGAGTATTATTTACTATAGTAGAAAAGTGATCTCTAAGGAAGTATCGGTGGTAGCACTATGTTAGGAATTGCTTACGATCGCATTAGCGTTATAGGAAGGAAAGGTTAGATTTTTTAATACGGATAGGTTAAGGTCTTAGCAAAATTTTAATCTAGACTTACTTCACGAAACTCAACATCCTCGCTCTCAAAGACATAAGTGTTATATTTCTATAGAATTGATATATCTGTGTATTTTTCTCGAAATTATTTATATTGCATATATCTGTTATTTATTATAAATATATATTATAAATTTATATATATATATATAATATATATATATATATATATATATTAGTAGTATTATCAGCGTGGGTTGAAACTAGAAATTAAAAGCGACATTGGTGAGTGATGCTTCTCTCATCGAAGAAGCGCTTGCCGAAGGTGATACGTTGTACGCGTGCCGTATTGGCCACACAATTCTCTCACACCACTAACGTTATGGGATCCTTTCTCCATCTGCAAATCTTGCCGTCGCCATACCCCGCATTGTTTTCACCTATATCTCATTGATTGTCCCAACTGACCCAATTCGCCGCGTCATTTTCATACTTTATGGCCATAACACCTAAAAGTTATCATATTCTTATTTGAATCCTCCATTAAGTAACTCTATTTTCTCTTACGTTCAAGAACTGAATATTCTTCTACAACAATATGAATTTTGTTAAGTCGTAATATTAGACTACTTATAATTTAAAGGCCATCTTTTAATTTAGCTTGTTTTAATTTATCTTTGACTTGAATATTTCATTAGCTCCATACCAAATTTTCTTGCATTTAAAATATGTATGATCCAGGGACTCCACCAAAGAGTTGAATTTATATAGGTTCCAACCCAGTGTGCCGCCTTCTCTGTGGGGACGTGTAGTCCTGTACAGACATATATAATTATAGTATACTATATATATTATAATATATATATAATATATATAGTATATATATATATATATAATATATATAGTATAATATATAATATATAAATATAATATATATATATATATATATATAATATATATATATATATATTATAAATATATAATATATATATATATATATGTAAGGAAAACTTTATTTGCATTAGTGAAAAATTAAATTGATTTTGCGAGTTCTAATTCTCGCTCAGCTTGATAGTGGATGCGTACCCTACAGATCGTTAATATTTCGAACAGACTTGATGGTGGATACGTACCCTACAGATCGTTATATATTTTAACACAAGACGTTTAATTGCGATATTTGCGACACCTTATTTTAATTTTAGCTTTCACAATAACACATTTTAAGCGTTTTGTGAAAGTTTCATAAAAATCGACGAGGAGAGGCACTCGCTCACAATTACCTCATATTTAAATAATAATATCAAAATATAAATAGTATTACGTATTTAATAAAACTAATTATATTAATGACATTAATTTAGCCTATTCAAGGACGCTTAGGCAAAGATATTTTTGGGAACTGACTCTAAACTCTAAAGATTAAAGCTTATTTTTAATTTCATTCTTGAAAATTTATTATTATTATATTATTATTATTATTTTATTATTATTATTTTATTATTATTATTATTATTATTATTATTATTATTATTATTATTATTATTATTATTATAAGAGTAAATCCATGGAGTTGGTTTTCTTCAGTGATAGCAGAAGCGTGGTTCTGTTCGACAAAGAAAAAGCAGAAGAGCTCTTTGAGAAGTACAGTTCAGAATTATGGCAAAGGAGCAGAAGAGCCCTTGGATGTGAAGATTCTACGGAAAAAGAGCATAAGAGTTCTTGGTCGACAAGGTGACAGGAGACAAATATAGAGGTGATAGTGTCATAGTGGAATAAGACCTAAGGTGGAGTGCTCACGAGGATATATAGTCATGGATGAGGTGAGCTTGAAGCTACTTCAAGCTTTATAATGGGAGCACCTTATGGAAGTTACAGTGAAAGAAAACCTAGAAGAGGAAGTTGTGACCGTGATGGTGAACACGCAGGTAACGATAACGTAAATTACCGTGGTAAATACGTTATTGGTGATAGACCGTGGTGCCCGTAGTAGTCGAGACGAGAGCAATGATAAACCGTGGTGGGTCTTAGTAAAAAAAATGATGGGATAAAGTTACAGAAATTTGTGATCAAATAATGATTTTCGGAGAACTAAAAAGCAACACCATCAAATTACGAATTTAACCATCAGAAACAGAAATTAAAACGAAAGCTGAAGAAATTCTAATCCCCCCCCCATAAAAAAAAAAAACTCCCTGGAGTACTCCTGTAGAATTTATTATACAAAGAGATCTTGTAAAGTCAATTAAAGATTTTTTTTTAACATAATTATAAAATCTATTTATATTATACTTACTAAACCGAATTACAATTCATTCTATAAAATAAAACAGTTTCTAAGTGAAGCTCATTAACCATAATATTTCGCACCTTTGTTGCTATATAATTTACATAATTTAAAAATATTAATTATTATTATTATTATTATTATTATTATATTATTATTATTATTATTATTATTATTATATTAAGCGATATTTTTACATCAAAAGAATAAAGAAAAAAGACAGTCTAAATATAAATTATCAACTTCACATTTGTTTTTCTATTTTAAATTAGTTTTAATTCTTATTATAATTTGATAATAATTGTAATAAATTTAATTTAATTTTTGCTTCGTTCATAAAATAGTCAAATCAATGTAAAGATGGTCATATCCTTGAAAATGTCCACCGTGAGCGGACGAAAGCTTGGATCATTTCAGAAGGCAATTATTTTTTTATTCAAGAATTGTCCTAAAGAAATTAATGAAAATGTTAGAAGGTTTTTCACCGGAATTTTTAAAATAGTTCTAAAATTATGTAATGACAAATGCTAGGCTATTATTTCTAATATTATTATTAGTATATTATTGTTATTATATTATTATTATTATTATTATTATTATTATTATTATTATTATTATTATTATTATTACAACCTCAAAATTTTCCGAAGATGAAAATAATTATTTATTATGAATAATTCATTCAAATATAATTATAACATTCGGATTCATATAGATTTTGCTCAAACTAATATTGAGTGCATATAATTATTTTAATTAGTTATATATATAGTATAATATAAATATTATATAATATTATGTTTGTTATATATAGTATATATATATTATAATATATATATATATATATATTATAATTTACACCCAAAATTGATAAACATTCTTACAAATAAATTAAAAATTATAAAATGCTACTATTTTAGGCCAGAGCCCAAATTATCAAATGTTATCATAATTAAGTTTTCAAATAGCTTTTCATATCCATATTATATACAACCCAAGCATTCTCTCACAGTCTAGACGAGCAATAATTATTTTAATTATATTTTTTATACAATATACAAACGTCTGATAAATAAAATGCTTATTCTGCTAAACAAATTATTTGAAAAAATTAATAATTGGGTGGAGATGAAATTAATAACAACTATATTTTAACATAAATATATTATATAGTTATATATATATATATATATATATATATATAATATATATTATAGTAATATATATATAGTATATATATATATATATATTATATAAATAATAATAAGGATCTTTATATAATATATATATTATATATATATATATATCGTACCAAAACTTTGTAATCTTTTTTTCAAGTTTGTATTTTAGTGTCAGTGACAAAATTACAAAACGTGTGATAAACTCATCGTCACAATATTTTCAACACCTCCACTCACTCACATGTCTTCTTTGCAACTGAAATTTCATTGGTATAATATTTTTCAGATGGTTGAAATTTAGCGGGATTTAATCACACTTCCGAAATATTCTATTAAATTTTAATAAGAGTAACCAATTTAATCCAACTAAAGTAAAAACATAGGCATAATATAATGCATTTAAAATTATATAGTACAAAATTTCTTAATAAAATAATATTCAGGAATATAATTTATACCTTCCAAGAATATAATCGTACGTCTGGCAGGCTGAACAGTAGCCATGACAACGCACGTGCTACGTGACGCTCCTTCTGCAAATACCAGCAGGTGAGGATCTTAATTTGCAAATTAATGATTCAATTTCCTTTCATCCATTTAGTCTGGCGAGAAACAATAAACAAAAGCCTTCTCGCATATGTAAATAATAAAATGAAGGGCGGAGGAAAAGGGAGATTAGACCTACATTTAAACTCTTCTGTCATGTCAATATTATAAGATTTTAATTGGCTCCCAAAAGCCACGGAGTAGAAAAATAGATTTTGTTACAAAAGGATATAGCGGAAAACGATAATTGTATAGTATAATTCTCTCTCTCTCTCTTCTCTCTCTAAATCCTGAACCTTCATTTCAATCAGGGCTAAATGACTAATGAATCCCTTTTCACAAATATTCCTGTATCGGAAACAGACGTTGATTTTTGTTCAGCTTCCATCAGATCTTATTTTGCAAACTTAAACTCTTCGGTTTACATGGCAAATTCAGAAAGCCAACACAATATGTTCTTTCAGGTCACATTACATATAATAAATACTATGCCAACCGTATAGAACTACATCTTCAGAGGTTTGTATTAGGGAAAACCATACAGCCATTATAAGATTATAGAACGAGTTTATTATCGAAAATGTGGTTCTACCACATGAGGGACCCATACTGATTGTTCATACCTCCTCCCCAATTCCCAATTTTAGACCAATAGATCAACGGCGACCGTAACAGAGAACAATGGGAAGTAGGGGTCTCTACGTCGAATTTTCGAAAGCGCCGGTTTGAGTTTATCTCTAGATACATTGATGACTGTTTCTTGTGATTTTAGTGTATTCTACTTATTCGTAAGTCTGTGATTATCTCTATACCTATATTTCATGAATACTGCGCTAATTTTATATGCTTATAATACACGAAAACACTTTATTTTTAATATTAGGAGGTAATGATTCTTTTAATCTAAAAATACGGATTCCACATATCTCAATTATATATCTCGCATATTTAAATACTTATAGTGCTTTGTCCTCTATCTTCATTGCTCACATTAATCAACCAAACATTTCTATTTATCAGTGAGCGTAAAATAGGATATGCCATCAACTGTCAGTTAAGAAGTCAATTCTGTAGTTATAATACTGTTAAGCTACAGTTGTGATGACATTTGTATTACACTAAATCTCAATAGTCAAACAACACACACAGCCGACACATATTCATAATTTGTACAAAATCACAATATCTCTCTGCTCTCGGAGTCCGCTCATCTTGATTCGAAACCACGTCCACACACTTGAGGAGGTATGAAATATGACGAAAATCGTTGGAACCAAAGCAGGAGCTTGCTTATACAAAGTTCTCATAGAATCTTTCCATTCTCTATATTTGGGTATTAGAAATAACGTAATGATTCTTAATTGCCGCTAACCAAGAGCTACGTGGTGCTGGATATTACTTACTGTTTATAACACCACCCAATTCAGGGATTGAGGTTAGCCGGCTAGCGATAACTGTGTTAAAAAAACAGCATAAACAATAAATAAAATTTATAATTAAGAATTAATAAACATAATGATAAGATAAAAGCACTAAAAAGGTAAAATTTATATAAGTTTATAGATAATACAAATATGTTTTTAAAGTCAATATAAATTTACTTAAGAATTTATTTATATATAATAAGTTTTAATATACTTTTATATATTAAATATTACTCAAAATAATCATTATTATATAATAAATATAATGAGAAAAATAATAAAAATTTTATAGAATATAAATAATAAATTCCTACCCCAATCTAACTCACTGAATACAGGTAACATTTTTAAATAACATATATATAGAATATATAAGAGTGTATATTTCCAGATCAGGACTTATATAAGATATATAATATAAATAATATAATATTATAAAGAATACGCAAACTAAATTATATATTATGATTTTATTGATGTTATTGCTATTTTAGAAATTAAAGAGTGAAATCTAACTGTATGATTGTAAAATAAACTTAATTTTAATGACTGATGTAATATAAAATTTGAAATATCTTCATCTTTAATATATTAGAACTCTATAGCATACTAGCTTACATATTCTGTGCCTGTTCTCCACTGATACCGCCACCTATATATATATATAGGTTGACCGGTGTTCTCTCTCTATCTTATATATATTTATATATATATATAGATATATATAAAGTTAGGTGCTATATATATATATAATATATTAATATTATATATATATAATATATATATATATAATATATATTATTAGTGTTTTTACCGATACCATATATATATATATATATATATATATATAATATATACTATAATACTATATATATATATATATATATAATATATATATATTATATATATATATATGATTAGAGTTATATATAGATATATATAATGTGTGTGTGTGTGTGTGTGTGTGTGTGTGTGTGTGTGTGTTTCACCGGAGTGAGTCCTCTAGTACTCAGAAATTATTTTGCCCCTGTTTCCTTTCTCAGTCTTATACTGTTTGCATTCCTTTAAATCTCACCTATCACTCACAAACTTCTTCCTCTCATTTATTCTATCTATTTTCCTATTTCCTCTCGATTATTCTTTCTATTTTTCGTACTAGTTTCATATATAGCCTAATATATTTCTCTATTGTAGGAGCCTATTTCATATATATATATAGTATATATTCCGGGGTTGGTACCTACCTGCAACTATACCTATTATATATTACGAAAACTATATATATAATATTTGGTAATTAAACACCTCATATTCTAGTTATAAGTTCCTATATTAACTAACTACTTATAATATTATAAATAACATATTATATTTTTTAGATATATCAATTATATTATATATAAATATTACTTAGATTAAACTCTAAATTATTAGGGTGAGAGTAACTAAACGAATATATAAATATTTAATTACTAACTCAGCACCACACCTGCCTCCAGCTCAATACATCAGTAGGTGCCTATAGTTGAGTCAACTTATACCGTAACTATCCTTACTGAATCTCTAAGATCTACCTATTTCTACCGTGAGTGAGTGACTTCTTTCCTTTATTTACTCTTGAATCTAAGGTACTATTCATTCCAACTTCCTGATAATAAATTATTCATTATTAATCGTACTTCGATTAGAAAAATTAACATTTTACCCGAAAACAACTTTATCTTTATAAATATATATATAACTATATCATATATATATCTTCCCTAATTTTTATATATATGATATTTATTATTTTATATAGGGGCTTGCTCATCACTCACTATCGGTTATATATAGTCTTTCTACATAGACTGGGAGATGCCCTATTCATAAGAGATGATATTATATATAGTCTTCCCACTACTCAGGGCAGAAGCCCTATTCAAGAGAGGTGTATTTGCCAGTCTTCAAAAGTTCACTAACAGAACGTGAGAATTCACGGGCATATTAGAACAATATGAGCATACAGAACAGCATCGGTCTGTCGTTCAGGAAGGGAGATTATAATTCAAGGCAGGATAATCTGCGCTACGAGATGGAAGAGAATTCCAACAGAAAACTCCGACCTATGGGGGTGTCAAAGTTTGAAGGGAGGTATACGCAAATATAGTATATTAAGCTAAAAAACTTGCGCACCGAGTCCAGAGAACTATGACCTGGATACACAAATATCTACAGCTATAATAGCTAGCCAGTATCTCGCCAGATACAGCACCCCTTGTTTACGGGTAGCTGAGCCGTCATGTTACGGTGGGGCGGTACGCATGATAATATTCCCGCGATCGAGCTCTAACGGTCTGCGCTCGGCCGCTTGCGGTGCGGGCCTTGCGTACCTATGGCCGCAGTAATAATGTTAACGAGGATTAACGCATTGATACCTAACATCGTCACACCTCAAACATTAAATAGTTATAAGGTCATAAGTGGAGTTGAAAAGTTAACAGATATAGTTTATATAGTCCTTTTGGTATCTATTTGACTTACGTCATCTATCCCAAAAGCCGGGTTTAACCGAGCCACACTAAGATTAATGAGTAGCTAAGTTATCCATAACAAATGCGGGTTATGATGAGCCCTTATACAACGTGTGATAAGTTGATATTATATAAGTAATCAGAGAAGTGAGAGGAAATAAAAATAAGTGAGTCTCGCAAGCGTTTTAAAAATAAAAAACTCATCATGTTTCTTTTAGAGGCCGTCCTCATAGCATAAGCCGTTGGATGAGTATAGAGGTTTTAAGACATTTTATTTTGTTTTGGCTTAAGGCCAAGTAATGTTTTAGATTGCAAACAGGAAGAGACGAAAAACCTGATATCGAAAGATATATATATATTAGGTTAGAAAGTTAATTATATATTTAGAAGGATTGCACTAATTATAAGAGAGAAGATTGAAGTTTAAGTGTGATCCTCTTTTAAAAAAAAAATGAATATTTTTCACATGAAATTTGAGACGATCCCACCCAGAAGTTCTAATCCGATCAGCAGATGAGTATTAAGAATACGAGAAGATTTTAAGACGAGAGGCTCCAATTCTTAGTAAGTAAAAGGTAGAGAGTAGATTTTGAAATGACTGAGTTTAGAAGAATGAAGGGTCGAGTCATCTGCATATATGAGTGGATAGAGTTTGAGATGTGCATCATAGGTTGGAAGATCATGACTGAGGAAAAGTATGGAATAGAATAAGTTTAAATGAATGATATAGATTCAGAACCTTTACTCTATTGTTATTTTATTGTCATGTGTATATAGGCTACTCTCTCTATATCAATTATTGTATTTAGATCTATAAAGAAGTCGCCCCTATACAACACACAGCTTTAGTTTAGTCGTATATATTTGATCGTATTTTTGAAAGCAATATAAACTAGATTATTGCATAAGTAAGAAATTATTTGTAAGATAAAGTGGAGGATAATCTCAATTAAGATCTTGAGGGGAGCTTGCTTGTGAATGTCATTTAATGTGTACGTATTCGATGCTCTAATATCTCCTATGTTAGTTTCAAATATTTTATTGTGTCTTGAGATTTTTTTTTTTTCAGACAACCACTCACGCATAAGTGCGTCACCAACAGATAAGATATTACCCTTAAGGTGTCTCTGTCGTGTTAGCAAACTCATAAATCAGTAAAATAGGAAAGTATATCGCCAATAGACCGTCGACCATCGATAGTGAATGAGATTCTCAGTCTGATCTAGAGAATAGTGAGAGTGGGTGAGAGCAGAGCGTTTCAAAGATGCGTTATTGAGTGAGAAACAGGTTGAGAGGCATAATAAGCAGAATATAAATTTAGAATATGATGCGCCGAGCGCCCTTCCTTTTTATATATAGGCCAAAAAAAATATTTGCGAACCTCGTAGCTCGGCACAGTCTCACTATAAGAGACCCTCTTTCAAAAAAAAGTCTGTTAGTATGAGACACCATAGAAATACTAGCTTGAACGTACAAGAGCGGCAATGTGTCTCTATATCATCGACTAGCCCCTGCAAAAATCGGAGAGTGCCACACTTTTTCTGGCCGAATTTTTGCCTTCTATACGATAACTTTTCTGCAAATTTGAATTTCAGGAGCCAAAATATCCTGATCCAAATTTATTCTACAGCAATAATGTTTGCGGGTTTGTGGATATCTTAGGACACCTTGATGAGGTAGGAACCATGGAAACAGTCGAAAAAAATGCCAGAATCGATACCAGAGTTGATAGAGGGAAAATAGAGCCGAAAGATATTACGCGATCTCTTTTCTCAGTTTGAGAAAACTCACAACACTCAATAAGCATATGAGGACGGGAAGGCATGAGTTACTCAGTAACGTTCAAGAGGATGCCTGGAGAGTCAAATTTTCGAGGCTTAGAAAGATATTTCAGTTAAGGTAGAACCTTAATATATATATTAAAATATATATAAATTAATATTTATTATATATAGAGATTATATATATATGTATATATTATATAATATATATTAATAGATATAGATTATTAATATATTTAATTAAAATATAATATATATATATATATAAGTATAGATTTAATATTAATTAATATATAATATATATATACTATATAATAAATAATATATATATATATTAAATATATATATATATAATTAATACTCGTTATAAAACAATATTAAATATTAATATTAGACCGCGTATTTTCGTCATTTTGACTTTAACGTCTCGTTATAGAGAATGCATTACACCAATTTAGCACGATATATTCTGATGTGCCAATAAACTATATCCGAAGTTTATACCTTTTATAGAGTTTATTTTATGTCTACAAACAAATTGGAAATCAGTGTTGTGATTGAGCACGTGGTTTTGGATATAAACAGAAATAAAAAACAATAAAAATGGTGTAATAATTAAAAAATTAAATATAATATGTAATGCTATTCTGATAGGAAGTTATATCCATTTTTAATAAATAATAATATATTAAATTTATATTTATTATTTTATGTAATATTACATGGCTACTTATGAAAAAAATCTTATATATTTTTGTTTAACTACTTAAAATAATACACAATACGTCGTTTGTCCTAAATTCGACATTTTCTATGATTATGCATATAGTTTGACAAAAATGAATGCTAATAGCTCAGAGCATTTTTCTACGAATAACTGTTAGTCCTTGCGTCTGGTGCTAAGTTAAATTGAGTCAAAAACGAAAACTTGCCTTTAAAGAAATGTTGAATAGTTTGCGTTATCGATTTTTTTTCAAGACTTGGGACAAAGTATCGTAAGAAACTTATACCTAAATGTTAGGATCGAGCATCACTTACTCCAAAATGTAATAACATACAATATGCGGTGTGGTTAAAGGCAATATACCGAGTAAAAAAAAAATGATAATTGTGATCAACGGAAAATCTGGTAGATTCAATATTATTAATTTATAAAAATTAAAGATTAAATAATATAGATTAAATAAAAAAATGATTTCTTTTTATTTATCTGAATTTATTCAATATGACCTGGTTTTCAATGTCAACTTGAGAGTTGCAAGTAGCTTTGCAAACATAAAAGTTAAAACCTCGTAAGAGAAATCGCGGTCTTTTTGCATGAAATTATATCAGGGCTAGAACTGTTGACAAGTGACTTATACTTACCGATGAGCGTAGTAGCTGACAAGCGCAGTATAAATGAGACAAAAACTCAGAAAAATAGATCTAACTAGTAGTCAGATATAATCTGGATAAATTTAATCTAGGACAAATTGCCTTCTAGTTAGGGTAAACAATAATTCAAAATTCAAATGAAAGGCATGGTTAGTTATGAATAATGAGTAAATACCTTCTACCAGTTTCCTTACGCGAAGATGTAATAAAGAAATCTGATTGTCGTAGTGATTTAGCGATTCACTAATACAAATTTCTAATTTTTTTTTTTTTTTTAATTTTTTTTATTTCCATTTATTTATATTTCTGGATACTTACTTTATGAGCATTTTTGATAATAAAAAAAATATATTACGTATATATTATAATAATTTTATTTAGTATACAAAATATTATGCAAATTCCTTCTATAAATTTTTTTTACCTATATATAAGCGATATACTAATACTAATATATTTAAACTTTAAAATTGATATAATATAATAAAAATTAAACTTTTGTTATATATATATAATATAATAGTAGATATACACAAAGTAAAATAAATTACTTAGTTTTTAAGTTATTTATGGCGGCTATAATATATACATTATCCCAAGCACGAAATAAGTATCAAGTGCACACATACACAAAGATGCCGGGCGAAAATTAATATACATTGGTACATGATTATAAGTACTTATATATTTTAATATAATATATATATATATTTTATAATATATATTAATATATTATAATATATATATATATATATACTATGTGATATAGCTATATATATAATAAGAATTTATGAATGTAAAAATTTAATTTAAATTGAAAGAAAAATACATAAAATATAATAATTAATATATAAAATAGATATATTAATATATATATTATATATTATCATTAATTATAATATATATATATATTATATAGTTAAGTATATATATATATATTATATATATGATTAATTAGTATATATATAGTATATAGTATATATATATATATTATATATAATATTATATATATTATATATATTAATATTAATATTAATATATATATATATATATATATATATATATTATAATATATATATAATATATATAATATATTAAAATATATTATATATATATATAGTTAATTAATATTATATTATATATATATTATGATAATATATATATATATAAATATTATATATTAATATATTATATCAATTAAAGACTGTCAATAAAATATTTTATAGTGAGTATCAATGAGATAAAATGGAAACGGCAAAATTATGTTACCGAATACCAAATGTCGATAGTACCGTAATTATAACTTAACACTCATGAACTGCCGATATCCTATAGAATACATACTACAAAAATCGACCATAGATATCACACCGTACAATACCTGTATATAGATACCATAAAGTGTTTTGAAGCCTTTTATCTTTTATAAATCTATATTTGAAAGGTAACCTATATACAAAGTTCTTATTCTTAAATATATATATATATATATATATATAATATATATATATATATAATATATATATAGTATATATATATAATATATACTATATTAATAAATATATATATAGTTTGATAATTATCATATATATATATTGATATATATTATTAATATATATATATATTAAATATACTATGAATAATATATCAGCACGTAGCCGTGACTTTAGTCTCGGCAGATGAGTTAGGCAAGTCTATTTTTTAATAAATATATATATATTATATATATATATATATATTATATAAATTTATAATATTATATATATATTATATAATATATATATATTATATATATATATATAATATATAATATATTATATATATTAATATATATATTATATATATATATACGTATATATATTATATATATATATATCAGAGAGATAGGATGAGATGAGAGATGAAGAGAGGAGATAGTATGAGAGCAATATTAGATAGATATATATATATAGAGTGAAGAGGATATATAGATAAGTAGATAGAAGAGAGAGTATAGAGATTACATCCTCACCTCGTACGACATCATTTCAAACACGGGTTACTAATGTAGACAATATAGCTGAGTATCAAATATAATAGCAAGAATTCAGGAAAACCTTTTAGAGCACAGATTTATATACTAATTAGTTTAATAAAAATGAAAAAACTAAATAATCTGATTATCACATATATTTTAGATCACATTTAATACGATAATTCTAATAATATTAGGAAGCCATAAGCGTCGGAGAACTTGAGAAGCAAGTAAAATTTTGCCCTTTTACAAGGGAAAATGAAATTTTGTTATTAAATTCTATTAGATATAAACATCCAGCTATTGTCAAAAATTTTATGAGATAATAAATTATTTGTTTTAAAATATATTAAAATATAAATGGTAAATAAATAATTCATTCTTTTGTAGGGCATATAGCCTCAATACTGAACCTACCTTGTGCTCATGATATCCCAGAGGCACGTGTTCTTATACTATATATATTATTATATATATATATATATTATAATGATTAATACTTATATATAATATATTAATATATATATATTATATTATATATATAATATAATTATATATCATATATATATAGATATCATTAATATATATATTAATATTAAAATATATATATATTATATAATATATTAATATAATATATATATATATTATATATATATTATATTAAATATTATTATATATATTAGAAAAGCTGAAATTTTATTTGGCATATTAATGATGAGCAAATTCTAATTAAAATATGGAACGTCATTTTAGACAATAAAAAATTAAAATATTTATTTATAAGAAATGTGACAAAAATGAATGTATAAGATTCATAACTGATCCCTTTCGACAGTTAACTTTACTTTATATATATAGAAAGCTGAAACTTCGTTGACTAAGTTTGCCTCTTAAAACTCTTCTCTCTATATCATAAATGTAGCAACGCATTGCCAAGTGCCAAACATCTCCTCATCTCTCTCTCTCTCTCCTTTCATCCTTACCT